>BQNB010133076.1:0-18523 GCA_026074375.1 Tanacetum coccineum
CAACTGGGTTTACTTCTAAACCTACGAGCTCACCAACTTTATGTTGAGCTTTTCGAGTATCATTTTTAGGTGATGCATTTGCTCGCTAAGCTCAAGATAGTATGCCTTAGAGACCTAGGCTATTGCGTGAGGGATCATCGTTGAAGGATTGTATTGAGACTTTGTTTTTCATGTTCATGTTCTGAGATTATTCTAGACTCAATCCGTCCCCATGTTGGGACTTGGTTGTAATAAATTTTAAACTATGTGACGAGTTCATTGACTTTTATGACACAAGTTCATACTTGTCGTCGGAGATTGTCGTGACACTTTGGAAATGTATTTTAGATTTCTCTATTTTGTATCATGTGTTATGACAATTCATTCTCCGTCGCATCCCATGTTTCCGCCGCTGTCGGGGTGTGACGGTGTCCTTATCTTTAACTTCATATTCTTTTATGACATAAGATCATTCATTAATTGATTTTATTAACATCTTGCGTTCTTTGAAACCCATAACATGATTAAGAAAACGTGAAGACCACTGAGCATAGTTTCCTCTGTATAACATAGGAGGTCGTGTATATGACCCTGAAGCCAATGGATCTCTAGAACCCGACATGGTGAGTGAACTTGATTAACGGTGTTTTGATATGATGTGTGATTAAGTGAGAATCGTAATGTATGTTATGATATCGAAATGAATTTCATGAGTGTTAATTTTGAAATCATTGCAATCTTGGGATAATAAATCTCGTGAACTGAAAATCTCGTGATGTAATGTAAGTTATGAGTCTCGTAACAACACAACCACACTAAATAAGTCTTCATCAATATGTGTAGATGTGGCAATTTGAGACCCATTGGTTAAATTTGGGTCTAGTTGGGTAAATATTTTTAATGGTTGGGTCTAGATGGGTCTCTCTTAAATTTATAGATGGGTCTAGCATTTTTTCTTTAATATTATAGATGGGTCTAGTTCGGTAAATATTTTTAATGGATGGGTCAAGTTGGGTCTCCCTTAATATATATAGATGGGTCTAGTTGGGTCTAGAATTTCTCCCTTAATATTATAGATGAGTCTAGTTGGGTCTCTCAACGGGTTTAGACGGGTCTCCCTTAATATTATAAATGGGTCTCTCAAAAGGGATTAGACGGGTCTAGCGATCAACAGTTTTTTTATACATTTTCATGTTTTGTACTTTTTTTTACATTCTCATCCGTTTTTATACGTTTTCGACCGTTTTCGTTCGTTCTCGACTGCTTTCGACGATTTCGACCGATTTTGACCGATTTCTACCGATTTCGACCGTTTTCGATCGATTTCGACGGATTGCGACCGTTTTTGACCAATTTCGACCATTTTTTGAACGTTTTCAATCGACGGATTGCGACCGTTTTTGACCATTTTCGAACGTTTTGGACCGATTTCGACCGATTGCGACCAATTTTGACCGATTTTGACCGTTTGCGTCCGTTTTTGCCCGTTTTCGAACTTTTTTTAGCGCTTTTTGAATGGTTTTACCTTTTTTGTCCGCTGTTAAATGTTATTATACATTGTTGTCCGTTTTCTTACATTTTCTTTCGTTTTCAACCGTATTTGTCTATTTTCTTATGTTTTTGTACGTTCTCGTCCGTTTTCGTCCGTTTTCTTACCTTTTTGTACGTTCTCTTACGTTTTTCTAAGTTTTCGTCCGTTTTCATTCGTTTTGTACGTTTTTCTACGCTTAAATATGTTTTTGAACGTTTTCAAAGGTTTTATCCGTTTTTATACGTTTTGAGTACTTTTTATAAAAATATATAAAAGCGTGTGAAGACGTATAAAATTGTACATAATGTACGAAAACGGAGAAGGATGTATGTAAACGAATAAAATCGTACAAAATGGACGAAAACGTTCAATAGCGTTTAAAAACGGCCGAAAACGTTCAAAACCGTTCAAAACGTTAAAAAAGCTTGAAAACGTACAAAAACGAAAGAAATCGGTCGAAAACGCACGAAAACGGATAAAAACGTACAAACGTACAAAAACGTACAAAAATGGACAGTGAATCACTTTGGTTACTATATTGAGCATCGTTGGCTTCTAAAAAAAACTTTTTTTAAGTTACCAAAACCCATCTAGACCCGGACCCAACCCATCTAGACCCGACCCATCTAGACCCATGTTTCTAGAAGACCCATCTAAACCCAAACTCATCTAGACCCGTGACCCAAACTCAACCCCAACTCGACCCACCTATTTTGACACCTCTAAATATGTGTAAGTGAAAGTCTCGTGATATTTCAGTCTCATGATTAACAAAGTGGTGAAAGATGCAGTGTTATAGGTCTCGGAAGTAACCTTTGAACACACTAAATACCAGCGCCGGAACAAATGCAATCGTAGCCTCATGATCAACAAATCTCGGAACTCAAAACGAAATAACAAGTCTCGTGATAAGAACTAAGTAACAAGTCACGTGAAGAAAGTCTCGAAATAACAATCTCGGATCTAAACCAGGAAAGAAGTAAATAACCTAGTTTGGAACAACTAAAGTAACGAATCTTGGAACAACTGTCTCGTAAAAAGGTTCAAAACAAGGCTCGTAACGAATAAAAGTAATGACTTTGTAACTTAACCTTAGTAACAAGTCTCGTAACACAAACTTTCGTAATAAAGATAATAACTACCACGTAATTTGACAAAAGTAATGAATCTCATGACCTAAGTAACGAAACACTCACCAGACTCGGTTTGTCTCGTGACCAAACACTTACCTCGTGACCAAAAATTGTCACAAGGGTTAAACCTAAACAAACGATATTTGGTTATTACAAATCAACCTACTAACTATTACTTTATTACATACTTTTCGTGTTCTAACAATATCGAAAAAAATTGAAAGTATTTTAACGATACTAACAATTACTAAAGTACGTTACGTATTTCAAAAAACCTAAAAAAATATGTTACAAGTTTTCAGCTTTTACTATTCAACTTACTTAAAAAATTGGCAGACAACTGTATCATCAGTGAGTCATTGACAATCATCATCCAACTACTGATGATACATTATGTAGTTATTAATTATGTGATAATGACAATATATATAATATAAATTCAAAGTATATTAGTAAACAATAACAGAGTAGATTATCAATTTTCTACATGACGTTTGGATTATACAGTTTTTCTACCAAAAAAAAGTAAACTCACTCTAATGAAAAAATGACTCAAACACAAAATGTTGAGGATAAAGGCTCTCAATATTTGATCTGTTTCGGTTTTCTCCCAAGCAAAGCTCATATGCTCGGGTCAAGGTCGACCTGGACTAGGATGGGGAGGGTCATTTTAAAAGCAAATCGATACTAGTCATGCAGTTCCAATCCAACTGCTGCCTGGAAGTGTTTTCAACTTCATTTTCTTCATTTTTCGTTTAACCTTTGCAGCATATCCCCAACTACCAGCATCAGCATACAAACTCGACAACAATAAACCACTTCCAGCACTCTCGGGCTCAAGCTCAGCTACACGCATTGCAGCCATCTCAGCCAAAGCAACATTTCCATGAATTTTACAAGCACCCAAAAACGCACCCCATACAAACACATCAGGCTCAATAACCATTTCCTTAATTAATTCATGAGCCTCGTCTAACTTCCCTTCTTGTCCCAGTAAGTGCACCATACAAGCATAATGCTCCAGTCTCGGTTGAATCCTATAATTTTCTTGCATAATCAAGAACAAGTTTTTACCAAAATTAATCATCCCAGACTGACTACAAGCGGTTAACACTGCTGTGAAACTTACATGATCAAGTTCGATTTTTTCGTCGACCATTTGATTAAAAAGATCAATTGCTTCACTGCAATGCCCATGATTTGCTAATCCAAAAATCATAGAGTTCCACGTGATTGTGTTTCTTTCAGGCATGTTATTAAAGAGTGTTTTAGCTTCATGTATAAAGCCACACTTAGCATACATGTCTACAAGAGCACTTTTTACAAATACGTCTTTTTCAATACCATTTACTACTGAATACGCATGAATCTCTTTCCCACGACCCAAATCTGCAAGAATCGCGCAACCAGCTAAAAGAGGACTAATTGTAGCTGAAGTTGGATGCAACCCACAGTTAAAATAGAACAAGAGAATGGTTTTATTTGGCTTGTGAATCACGTAGATCTTTTATTGTATTTATAGATACAATCAGAGATAGAGGATAACTATAGATCCAAATAATTAGGACCTGATCTATACAACAAACTTATCTATTTGAACTATAGTGAATTTCGGAGTATCTGTTAGTCACTATTTGAACTCTTCTGAATTATCTCTAAAACTTCGGTTTACATTCCCCCTCAATCTTAACCGGGACAAGGTTTAGATTGGATCTCATTCGTTCTAACATGCTGCGGGTAGCTGGTTTGGTAAACCCGTCAGCTACTTGATCATTAGATGATATGAATCGGACATCAAGAGCACCCATCGCCACCTTTTCTCTAACAAAATGAAAGTCCACCTCTATGTGTTTTGTTCGTGCATGAAACACAGGATTAGCGGTCAAATAAGTTGCTCCTAGATTATCACACCATAAAACTGGTGGTCTCGATTGACAAACTCTTAACTCCTTAAGCAACGATTGAACCCACATTGCTTCAGCTGTACCATTTGCCAAGGCTTTGTATTCGGCTTCCGTACTTGATCGAGACACAGTCGGTTGCTTGCGTGAACTCCATGATGTCAGATTTGGTCCTAGAAATACAGCAAATCCTCCGGTAGACTTGCGATCGTCCAAACATCCTGCCCAATCTGCATCTGTAAACACACTCAAGAGTGTAGAGTTGGACTTTCGAATGCGAAGCCCTGTATTTATGGTACCCTTTATATATCTTAAGATGCGCTTAACAGCCTCCCAATGAATATTTGTTGGTTTGGAGAGGTATTGACACACTTTGTTAACTGCAAAAGAAATATCCGGTCGCGTTAACGTTAAGTACTGTAGTCCGCCAACCATGCTTCTATATTTGAAGGCATCATCATCGCTAAGTATTGTTCCAGAATCTCGAGCAAGTTTGTCCGTAACAGACATAGGGGTTGAAACACTCTTACAATTCTCCATGTGAACACGGTGAAGAAGATCAGATGCATACTTATGCTGTAGTAAAGTAATTCCCCCTGAATTGTGAGCGACTTCAATCCCTAAAAAATAATTAAGGCGGCCAAGATCCTTGATCGGAAACGAGGAAGACAAGTTGTGTATCAACCGATCGACCACACTTTGAGAAGATCCAACAATAACAATATCATCTACATAAACAAGCATGTAGATAGTGATATTTCCGTGATGAAATAAGAACAGGGAGGTATCGACCTTGGAAGCACGAAAGCCAAGCTGATGTAGCTTATTACTTAGTCGAGAAAACCATGCCCGGGGGGACTGTTTGAGACCATAGATCGCCTTCTGGAGTTTGCACACATAGTGAGGTTTGTGAGCATCTTCGAATCCTGGAGGTTGTTTCATGTAAACTTCTTCATTCAAAAAACCATGAAGAAAAGCATTACTCACGTCGATCTGGCGAAGGTGCCATCCTCTAGATACTGCAAGCGAAAGAATCAATCGAACCGTTGTTGGTTTCACAACAGGACTAAAAGTGTCCTCGTAATCCACTCCATATTGCTGAGTGAAACCACGAGCAACCACTCGTGCTTTATATTTGTCAATAGAACCATCTGGATGTTGTTTGAGCTTAAAGATCCACTTACATCCAACCACATTTACACCAGTTGGTCGCGGGACCAGAACCCAAGTATTATTCTTTTGCAAAGCATCAAATTCATCCTCCATGGCAGTTCGCCATTTTGGTTCAGTAAGAGCCAACTGATGAGAAGTAGGTACTGCAAAAAATGCTCGTCGATTGGGATTATATGGTACCGTTCCATCAGTAAACTTTCGAGGAAAAGATTTTCCTGCACGAGCACGGGTTGTAACACCTGGTGGAGTGGAATTATTTGGAGCAGTATCGTTGCTTGTGACAGAAGCAACGTCATTGATAGCATTATCAACAGATGTAGCAGGAGCAGCGACTTCACCATCAATATTGGTTGGAACGTGGTCTTGTTGCTCTGATACCAAGTTAAAATAGAACAAGAGAATGGTTTTATTTGGCTTGTGAATCACGTAGATCTTTTATTGTATTTATAGATACAATCAGAGATAGAGGATAACTATAGATCCAAATAATTAGGACCTGATCTATACAACAAACTTATCTATTTGAACTATAGTGAATTTCGGAGTATCTGTTAGTCACTATTTGAACTCTTCTGAATTATCTCTAAAACTTCGGTTTACACCCACTACCCAAAATTTTCTTGAAATAATCAAAAGCTTTGTGAATACGGAAGTTTTGTACTAATCCAGATATGACTGAAGTCCAAGAAACAACATCAGGATCAATCCCATCTTCTTGCATTAGTTTAAAAAGTTTAGTAACCATTGCATCATCGTTAGCTTGTGAAAAACCTGCTATTAATATATTCCATGTCACCAAATTCGGCACAACTCCCAAAAACCGTGACTTTTCGACCAAAACTAACGCCTCTTTCACATATCCATGCTGAACATACCCTGCAACCATAGCATTCATAGCCACTAAATCCATTTTCACCATCATATCAAACACCCTTCTCGCCTTCTTCACCCTCCCACATTTCGCGTACATATCAATCAACGCGCTACTAACAAACACATCCAACCCAAACTCACGTCTCACAACCACTCCATGCAGCGTCTCCCCCGTCTTTCTATCCAAACGATGCCCACACGCTTTTAAAATACTCGGTATAACAAACTTATTAGCTTCCACTCCTTCCATTTGCATCTCATTAAATACACCCATTGCTTCATTATAAAACCCGTGGCGTGAAAGTGCGCCTATTAGAACAATCCAACGACGAGCGTTGGGCTTAGGGATTTCGTCGAATAGTTGGCGTGCATGACGGGTTTTACGGCATTGTGTGTAGAATGATATGAGCTTTGAGGCAATGTAAGTGGAACGAGCTAGCCCGGTGACTATTAAGTGAGCGTGGAGCTGTTTTCCTGATTGTAGTGCTCGTTTTCGAGCATAAGTTTCGATAATCTTTGCGTATTCATCGGATGATGATCGAAAAAAATGCATGGAATAATGAAAGAGTGGAAAAACTATGGTTCATTTTACATGGCAAGTGCCTAGTCAGTAATTCGAATCATAGTTTGCTTAGAAAAACGACCTAGTGGGAAAAAACCCGACCGAAACTACTTCACAATCCACTTTTCCAGAATGAGAACCAAGGTATGAATAGTAGAAGAAAGAAGAAATTGTTAGAAGAGTTTTAGAAAGTCAAAAATTACTAAGGGTGTTTGGCTAAGCTTATGAATTGGGCTTATGCCAAGTGTAGTAACGCCGGCAACGGCGTTGGGCTGCGTTGCCCGGTGTTACTACACCGCAATCGGGCGTTGCCCAACGCCGTTTGGCTCGACGTTGGCCGGCCAACGTGCGTTGGGGTGTATTTAAAAAAATAAATTCGTTTTGCCCCTTCCAACGGCTGTATAGCTTTTTTTAATTCCCCCTCTTATTTTTGAAAAGTTACAAAAAACCCCCTAACGGCTAGTTTTATTAAAAAAAATTTTTTTAATAAATTTACAAAAAACAACCCTAACGGCTATTTTTTCAAAAAAAAAAAAAAACACACATTTACAACAAAAAACACATTACAAACTCTTTCACAATGAATCAAAATCAAATTGGTCGAACCGTTTTTGATATCGATGAGGAAACCGACGCATTCTATTTACAAAAAGCTATCGAGTATCACGAATGGCTACTACAACAAGAAGCTCAACAGGAAACCGACGCATTCTATTTATAGAAAGCTACCGAGTATCAAATTGGTCGAACCGTTTTTGATATCGATGAGGAAACCATATTTGGCGCGAAGTTGAAGAAGCATCGGAAGAAGATTAGTCGTCGGGGCGTTTTTTTTTTAATTTCGGATTTTTTTTTAATGTGTGTGTGTTTTTTTTAAGTATTGTAATGTGTATTTGAATTTAATGAATGAAATGGTTAGTTTGTTAAATGAATGAAATAATTGTTTAGGGGGTTTTATGAAAATAAAGAGGTGAATGGTGTTATTTGGTGTTATGATAAGGGGAGTGGTGTTGGTGTTGGTGTTATGCTGATGTGGCGCTGACGTGGCGGCAAAAAATGGGTGTTATGGTGTTACTACACCTAGCTCTCTAATGTTATATAAGCGGCTTATGGCTTATATATCATGAGCTCATAAGCCATTGCTAAGTGTTTGGTTTTGCTTATATAAGTAATAAGGTAAAATGACAAAAAAAGTACATAAAAATAAAATAAATGTAATTATTAAATGAGGGTATAAAAGTCTTTTTATATAATAATACTCTTATATAAGCCTACCCTTCCTTATATAAGCCACAAAGTTTGGACTTACCAAAACCCCCTTATATAAGCTCATAAGCCCAGTCATTTAAGCTTAGCCAAACACTTAGTTTCGGCTTATTTAACACATATAAGCTAATAAGCTCATAAGCCAATCATATAAGCTTAGCCAAACACCCCCTAAGAACAAGTTCAAACGATGTTTTGTGTTTTCTAGTTAGAAAAAAAATCTGAGAATTTATATAGTGTGGTAACATAAAGAAAAATAAGTTTTTTATTTGACAGGTTTCTACCCCTCATCTATATAAATAGAGATGATGAGGATGCTAGTTATTCATTCTTCTTTCTCGTTGTAATAGCTTTATTAGGTTCTTAATAAAGGTTTGGTACGAGGGTATAACGTGTGCATATTCTTATCGGTTCTTTGTAGTCTCTCGTGTTTGCTACTTGTGCTCGATACAACTCTCGATCTAGCATTTCGCGATTGAACTTCGAGTTTGTTGTCGTAATTTTCCAACACTTTCAATGAACACATCAAACTTCTTAAAGTACGTATTTTCGTCTACACGACAGGTGTACGTACTTGTGGTGTATCGAATCAACTCGATCGTCTCGTACTCGGTTTGGTGGATTATTAATCATTCTCATATCTATACTACTTATAAAGAGAATTTAGGATTCTTTTGAAAGTTGAAAAACTGCTAAAATAGGAAATGTTGAAAAATTTAATGCATGAAATCTTGCTATTTTAGGGTTTAGGGTTTATAAACATGTAATGCTAATGTTTTAAAAACGTAATATTTAAGTAATATAATTGGTCATTTAATGCTAATGTTTTAAAAACGTAAATAACATTGATCATACATTAAAAACGTAAATAATATTTAAGTAATATAATTGTTCATTAAATGACTGCATTTAATGTATTCATGTAACCACTAATTTATATAATTATGGAGGCAAATTATGGAAGAAATTAATAGGCCCATTAATTTCCATTGGTTCATCACTAATTTCTATAAATAGGGACCACAGAAACATAAACACATATTCTTCTCAATATCCAGCTTCATCACTTTCACACTTTTTTACTTTCGTTTTGGTTCTCATATCATGTTATGAGTATCATCGTAAAGCACTTCTACCATGTTTTCATACTAATTTATTCATGTTTCTGTAGGTTGGTACATTGGTTACGATTAAATTCTTAAAAAAGGTATGCCTCCTTTTCTCAAAACCCTAGTGGGCTACGATTAAATCTTTAAAAATGTATGCCTTCTTTTCTTAAAACCCTAATGATGAAAGTATGCTATATTTTTAGACTGTGTATTTATTATGTTGGTTTCTTTGTAGCTTGATTAGCGGTTTCCTGAAGCCTATAAGCTCCACTGAGTCCACTTTCCCCCCACCAACTCCACCCCACTACACCACCATTCACCTTCACCAACGAGCTCATCCATGATTGTAACCCCCATCAACACCGAAACCCAGCACCACCAAACCCCTCTCACCACCGAATTGCCGTCACTTTGTAAGCCATAAAGTAAAAGGCTCTAGCTGGTCCAACGAGTGACAAAAGCAAAAAGGAAAAAAAAGAAAAAAAGAGCCAGCGTAATTATATGTTGTGCTAGTGGAGTTTTCATGATCTTGACTTTATCAAAGATTCTTATTTACATATGTAATTTTTTTTATTTTATTGTTGACTATTGGTTTAAATAAAGAAGGCAAAAGGAGAAAATTAATTATTGTGGATTTTATTCTATCTTTACCTTTCTATATTCAAGATATTGCTAAATTCTTGAATGTTAATGTGAAAAGTGAAAACTGAATGTATTTTAGGAATGAAATTAATGAATTTTAAGGAAAACCTGAATTGTATTATATGAAACACAATAATTGTAACAACATTTTTGAATAGTAAATTCGTCATCAATATCATATTACACATTATAATAGCATTTAAATTTATCATTGTAACGGTTTTCAATTATTTAATTAAAAAGTGTAAAGTATGTTAAAAATATTTATATAGATAATGATTAATTAAAAGGGTGTAACCGCATTTCCATATATAATCACACAAACCATTTCATATCTCCCCACACAAATGTTATTTTACAATAAAAAATAATCTCTCAATATACCATCACTTTCATTTCTCAACTCTTGCGGATACTTTCTGCAGATATTCTTTATATTTTTGTTAGAAAAACGCTTATTTTGAACGTTATAAGAAATATTACACAATATCAATATCGTTATTATCTGCAGCGAGAAATTACGGTGCAATCAGGGTACTCGACTAGTATAATACTCCCTCGTCCCATTTTTATTGTTCCACGTTTCCTTTTTTGCGGACATCCAATTTAAGTGTCCACTATTAAAGAATAGATAGGGAAGTTTGATCAAGATACTATATTACCTTTGTTTGAAATTATTATTATGCACTTTAAAGAACTTTAATTAATTAGCTAAGGGTAAAACTGTTATTGTGTCAAAAAATAAGAGAGATAAAACACTAATAAATGCACTTTTATTAAACCTTGTATGTTTTTTTTCGGAGGACAATAATTTTAGAACGGAGAGAGTAAAAGTGTAGAAATAGTAAAAAGAAAAGATAAAGATAAAACTTCATAATGTTGAAAAACAATATAAAAAAGAGACTAGTGGGTTGATGTTTTTTTTGTAACGACTTTGTATCCCCGTTGCATTTAAACCATTTACCCAAAGAACAATATCACCTGTTCCACAAATTTATGTTATGATGATAATGAAAAAGCGATCCGCTGAGTTTTTTGGTTACGTCAATAAAAATGGTGTCTGATTGCTTTTAAAAATAAATTTATTAGTAATGTTATAAAATTATCATTCAAGAAAAAAAGGAGTATGTATACAATTCTTGCATATGCACCAAGGTTAAGGGGGGGGGGGGGGGGGGTTATAATGAAAGTTCGAATGGTAGAAAAAAAACATGTCGAGTCCACAATTTCTTTAACTGAAAGTTCGAATGGTAGAAAAAATTGCCTCATGTTTACAAGCAAATATGAAAATAGCCCGATTCCTTTAAAAACTCGACCTATGAACACAAAGACGAACATATTAGAGAGTCGGGTGTGTAGCTACGGATCTACATCGATTTTAAGTCACTAGCATTGGTTTGTTTTTAAAAAAAGTTCGCTTTCTTTTAATTGCGTGTCACCCGACATGAATCTTTTCCTATTTATTTTTTAGAGTGCAACTTGAGTTTAGCTAAAAAAAAAAATTAAGATGCAAATTTTAGCCCTCATGATGAAAAAAATTGTGCAAAACCTTTCAGAAAAATATTGTGCAACATCTAACTCAAAATCATAGGTCCGTCCCGGTGCACATGTACTTAGGGGTGGCAATTTTAGACCCGACCTGAAACTGAGACGAAAATTAACAGGTTCGGGTTGAGTCTAAACAGATTTGGCTCAGGTTTGGGTCGCCCATCTAACCCGTTGATTAAACAGGTCAAGTTCGAGTTGAGAATAAATTAAACGGTTCGACCCGCCAACCCTTTAAGATTTTTTTCTTAAATTAAAAATTATGTATATTTTATAATACGTGTCAAATGGGTTAAACGGGTCGACCCGCAAACCCATTTAACTTGTTTAACCCGTGTAATATGCTAACGTTTGTATATAAAAGAGGTTAAATGGGTCAATACGAAATACGTTTAACCTATTTAACCCGCCAACCCCCAAGTGTATAGACAGGTTATACGGGCCAGGTATCGGGTTAGTGTCATGTTCAGATTGGACATAGTTGATCTGTTTATTTAATGAACTCAGGTGGATTAAGTTTTTTAACCCGGAACTCGCCAACCCAAACCACTTGAATCCACTCATGTACTAGCTTCCAAGCTTTGAGAAGTGTATACAAGTCATGGAGTGAGAGATGAGGGTGCGAGTAAGCAATAGCCAAATTATGTTTCTGGGTTCTATAAAAGAGAACCGTTGGCGTACCACAATGAATTCAATCACCCAAGAAACCTCAGAAAATGCTTTAAGATTCTTTATTATTTTTTTAATAAGGACACGATGGTTATATTCATTCATTTCTATTATTGAAGATTCTGTAGAGAGTAAGTATATTTTATATGTTTTTTTTATTTTTGTGTAATTTTTTTCGGGTTTTCGTGTCTGTTAAAGGGATTGACATAGGTGATTGATTATTTAAATTGAGCAATCAGGCTCGGATTAAAGTTTGTTTAACCGAAACTCGCCAACCAAAACCAAACTTGCTCCGGCCTACATGTACTAGCTTCAAAGCTTTGAACGAGTATACAATGTCATGAGAGAGAAGATGAGGGGCGAGTAAGGCAACTAGCCAAACTTATGTTTCTAGTCTATAAAAGAGCCCCTTTGGTGTACCACAAGAATACAACTCACCCAAGAAACCTCAGAAAATGCTTTCAAGATTCATTCATATTTTCTATCTTAAGGAACGACTGATGGGGTTATTCATTCATTTCTATTTATGAAGGATCTGTGAGAGTTAAGATCTTATTGTTTTTTTATTTTGTGTAAAATTTTATTTGTTTCTCCAAACTATTACTCCATACTCAAATGTCAAATTCACTTTTTAAACTTTATTTTCATACCCCCCCCCCCCTCCTCTTCTTTTTAGAAAGGAATTTCGCTTTTTGTAATGAAAATAAAGTCAAAAAAATTAATTTTATTTTGGGGTGTTTGGTTAATGTTATTTATTTTATATTTTTATAATACTTATTCTGTTTTTAACATTTACCCAAACACTCCCAATTATTAATAACTTGTCTCCAAACAAAACCGATTTTTTAATTGGTTTTCGGGGTCACGATTCAAGCGGTTTTAACCGAGGTTTTTTGGTCACAAAAAACCTGGTTTCGATCACTTGACCGGTTCACCAAATCGGGTTAACAATACTATCTTTTCTCCGGTATTTTCAATTTAGGTGGCATTTGGTTAACCTTTAAAAACTTTGTATAAACCCAAATACCCCAAATGTACATTTGTAACATTTCGTATTTTCAGGTCATTTACGACGCTATTTAGTTCACTATTTATTTTAGTCTCGTACGCGTTTACTTTTAATTCTTATTACATAATTAAATCGCGTAAGCTAAAAATTAACATGTAACGTTTAATACGGACACCAAACGAATTTAAAGTTTTAGTCAAAACAAAGAATATATTAATTTTTTCGAAAAGTAATTATCTCCTTTTTTTATTTTTATTTTTTATTAGTTACGTATAACGTTACGTTTCGCGATAAAAATTACATTTTGGTTTATATGAGAACCCCCTATAAATTTTATTCGCTTCAACTCAAAACACCATTTTATAAAACTTTACCCACCTTTATCACTTGGGCTGAATTTTCATAAAAAAAATAAACCAAACCATAAAAAACCAAAATTCTCAAGTATACACTTTACACATTCTAAATAAAACTACACTTATATTTAACTTATATTTTCATAATGCGAGTATACTTCCATTCTTCTCTTTTTATTAACTAGAGATATGTACTAGATTTTTAGCTAGCACGCTTCAATTTTCATAGGATCGTCTTACATTAAGAAGAAAAAGAACAAGACTTTCCCTAAAACCCTCTAAGTGTCATTTGACTAGTCTCTCACTATATATTGCCTAAATAACAATGTACACATTAAATGTAGTTGTTCTCTAAGTGTGAAACAACACAAAACTCTCTCATATACTCCCCTCTTAGTTCACGTCCAAACCAAAACCATAACAAATCCATACAAAATTTTAAACTTACAACAATTACACACTTTCCTGCAATATATCTAAGATGTCATTAGGTGTTTAGAAGATTGGTAAGTCATTTACAAGTGTTAATGCAAGAAAACGGAATTTAAGGCTTTCTTAGAAACAAAAGGTTTTCATCATTTTTTCAAGTTAGGATTTAAATAACTAGGGTGTGATGTGTTTTACCATTCATTTCTCTTCATCATAAGTTATCTAAGCCCTCATTCTTTTTATAGTATGATTTTGTGTGTATATTAGTTTTATATAGCAAAATCACCATTATGACACTTTTAATCATGGAAAATGAGCTTATACTTGTGATCATGGTTTTATGGACTTTTACAAAAACCCCACACATGTTATATAGTTGTAAATATCATGTTATAATGGGATTATAAGTATTGTACCAAGTTGATTTAAGTATAAAAAGTATAAGTATAAACTAGTATATAAAAGTTCACTTAAGAAAGTTGTGATTTAAAAGTATTGTTAAGGACTTATTATATTAGACACTTGGACAAACTATGGACTAATAGACATACTAATATGTAAGACATATGTTATAATGGCTTGTGGAAGACTAGTGATTATTTATTAAGTTGATAAGTACATTAAAACAAAGTTATATAATATAGAACACATATTCATAATAAGGGACTGTTTTGGTTCGATTTCCAAATGGCGGGGTTGATATTTTTATAAAATAGTACGTCTCATGACGATTCCAAAAAGGTAAGAAACTCGAAAAACAGATTTTATAAACGAAAAAGAATCGACAAAATATATGTTTTACGGTAATACGCGGTTTATAAAAAGTTTACTGTTCATAGGGATATTTATTTTGTAAAAAGTATTTATATGATAAAACTTTTAATTACGAGAACGTGCTCGAAAGAATCGCTAAAACGGAGCTATAACGAATAAGATACGCCATTTACGAGTTTTACAATAACTAAAACTAAAAAAAATAAGTTTATAACTGATATGAACAGTAAAAATCACTGTTCATCAGAGGACATGAAATACAAAAATGTCATATTTTGATACGTCGTCTTAATACGAAAGCATGGACATAAGAAACGTAAGAAACGGGCTTAAAACGAGAAAGTTACACACTACTTTATAACTTGTGCACTATTCCTGAGATATGATTAGTGTGTTCGTATTTTTGTATAAATTTTTGCGAAACATTTTGGAATCATATTAAATAATATTTATACTTGTTTTATTCCTTTTATAAATGTTATTACAAAGCGATTAAACTTGTTACGGAATTATACGAGTTCAAATACATGATTATTATTTATCAAATGCGATTTAAACATTATTTCACAAACACAATTAGATGGTGATGTAGCTATATAGTCATTTTTATATCTTATTAGTTACTTAGTACTAATACGACCGATATCTACTTAGGTTTACTTTCGGATATTTTGTGACGCGTTTTCATTCTTCACTCGACTTATCTTTCACTTCATATTCTAAGGTGAGTTCATAGCCCCCAACCTTTTATCTTTGCAATGGTTTTCATAAACTGTTTTTACGGGTGAGAATTACATGCTTGTTTTTACGACATAAAATTATTGATTTCTTCATACGTGTAAGCGTTACTGACTTTTTTTTAATAAAGCTTCGATTTGCTTACTACAATGATTGAGATCATTGAATACCTATTTTTTGAAACCGTTGAATTTCTTGATAACAACATGAATTGTTTTACATTGGACACAAGTGTGTTTTTTTCAATTGTATGTTATTCAAGTCTATATTAATTTGCCTAGTATCCCTTTGCCAATTAAGTCCCCTTTTCTATCTGAACCCGTTAAATACTGGCTGAGTAAACGCGAGTGTTGTGGATAGATCTATCGGGCTGACAAATCCCCGCCCGGGGATATGTTTCTAGTATACCTTGTGGCGCATTTACATTTGAATAATATGTAGGTTGTTTGGCAGCATCCTTTTTCCTGCTTGGGGCATATATTACGATTACTGATTTGATTATATTACGTGTTAAGGTTCGGTGTCATGAGCTTAGGGCAATAATACATGTTTCATTCTAGACTTGGTGAATTTGTTTCCCTTGTCTACACTTCTAGATCTTGTGGTCCATTACTCAACATTACTTAATTGTAACAACATTTGAATAATAAATCCAGTCATCAATATCATTATAACATTATAATAGCCCATTTAATTTATCATTGTAACGATTTTCAATAATTATTAAAAAATGTAACTGTTAAAAAGCATTACTATCGATAATGATTATTAAAAATGTGTAACCGCATTCACCATATAAATCCAAACAAAACATTTCATATCTCCCCACACAAATGTTATTTTTCAATAAAAAATAATCTCTCAATATACTATTACTTTCACTTCTCAACTCTTACGGGTACTTTCTGCAGATATTCTTTATATTTTTGTTAGAAAAACACTTATTTTGAACGTTATAAGAAATATTTACCATAATATCGCATATCGTTAATTATCTGCAGCTAGAAATTATCGGTGCTATGCACGAGTACTCGTCTAGTGTAACTAAAGGCAAAATAAGAGCACTTGAATCCAAGGAGGGAACATCAAATAACAATGGTTAAAAATGTATCTCCCAACTTGAAATAAAAAGTACAAAATTAATCAAAACCAAACAATTTCAACGACATGGTAAAATAAAACAGCTCATACATAATAGAGTGATATCAAGTGATCTTTGTCTCTTATTTGAGGACTAAACCAGTGCTACTCAGTTCCTGATCAATCAGCTTGTCTATCTTTTCCTTAATTTCATCCGTGAAGTAATTCTCCCAATCTCCATCCTTTGCCTTCCTGAAAAAAAATTAATTTTCTACCACGTTATCCTGTGTAAGATAACTTCCACTTTTATTCACTTCTAGTTTGCTCAGATTTTCAAAACTACACAATTTTATAAGTTTTTCAACCACTCCTGCATTTGTTTCTTCGATCGAAAAAGGATACCCAAGGAACTCGGCAAGCCTCTTTACATTGCTTATAGGGTTCATTTTCAAATCTTCATATTGTAGGAAAGGGTTTAGAGATATAATTTGTGTCTTGTATTCCTCAAAACAATTGATACAATATATAGGAGTGTACGGACTATTCTAGAATACGGGCTTGAGCCCAATACATAATGACCATTAATTTGACTGACATAAATAACTTTGAATGACATAAATAACTTTGACTAATCATATATAATTGACTTTGACTAATCATGGACTAACACTCCCCCGCAGTTGGAGCGGGAGGACACCAGACGCTCAAATTGGTGCGAAACTCCTCAAACAACACTGAAGGTAAGCCCTTAGTGAAGATATTCGCATACTGAAACCGAGAAGGAACATGTAAAACGCGAACCTGCCCAGTAGCAACTAAATCCCGAACAAAATGAATATCAATCTCTATGTGCTTGGTACGCTGATGTTGAACCGGATTAGAAGACAAGTACACAGCACTCACATTATCACAATACACAATAGTGGCGGAAGATAAAGGAGTATGAAGCTCACGAAGTAAATTCCGGATCCAACATGTCTCAGCAACAGCATTGGCAACACCACGATACTCAGCCTCAGCACTGGAACGAGAAAGCGTCGGCTGACGCTTAGAGGACCATGAGAGTAAGCTGTTGCCAAGAAAAACACAATACCCCGAAGTAGACCGTCTCGTAGTCGGGTAACCAGCCCAATCAGCATCCGAATAAGCAATCAAGGAGTCAGTAGTAGATGAAAATAGCTGTAAACCATAGTCCAAAGTCCCCTGAACATACCGCAAAATCCGCTTGAGAGCAGAGAAATGAGGCTCCCGTGGATCATGCATATAAAGACAAACCTGCTGCACAGCATACGTAATATCAGGTCTAGTGAATGTGAGATACTGAAGAGAACCTGCTAAACTCCGGTATAAGGTAGGATCAACAACCGGAGTACCACCATCCCCTAACTTGGACTCAGTATCAACAGGAGTCCGAGAAGAATTACAACCAACCATATGAGCACGCTCCAAAATCTCCATAGCATACTTACGCTGTGACAGAAACATACCAGAAGAGTCACGCGTAACTGAAATACCCAAAAAATAATTAAGTGCACCCAAATCTGTCATTGAAAACTCGCGATGTAAAGAAGCTATAATCTGCTGTAGCAAACGATCAGATGAAGCAGTGAGAACAATGTCATCCACATAAAGTAACAAAAACGCTGTATCATCACCCTGTCTGTTGGTATGTGCTTAAATACACGTACCTTTTACCTTTAAAAACGAGCTGAAATAACCAAAAACGGACTTAAAATGCCAAATATATGCTTGTT
>BQNB010133077.1:2850-18523 GCA_026074375.1 Tanacetum coccineum
ACCAATTCTGACAGTTATGTACAATGTTCCATCAATTCCATTAGTTTTATGCTGTCCTCCCCCACTTCCAAGTGTGTTAAATCTTAAGAGAGGTGGATCATTGGACTGTTTAGATGTAGCCTAACCTAGTTTGAGCTTCTGCATCCCCCAATATGGTAACTTGGCACCTGGGACCACTACCTGAATCAGCTCCTTGAGGAAAAGACTCATTAAGTATTGCCATAGATTGGGTGATATTTATGTTACCACTGTCCTGCTCTGCTTCTAAGCTAGAAGCAGTAGTGACATTCCTTTCCATTCTGTCACCTAACTCCTTATAGACAGCTTTATCACCAACCTTTTTAGGGGGACCACCAGACTAAGGTATCTTAGTGTCCTGACCTCTTTTGGCTTGCCTATGTGTTTGACTCTTCACATACTTTTGTCTGATGTTACATGTCCTTTCATCTATTCTTGATTGCATATTGACATAGTTAGCTCCCCTCGAGCAATACTTCAGAGGTGAAGCATTCAATACCATGTACTCAATATGCTTAGCCTGCAAATGTTAGTCCAAAACCAAGAATACACAATCCAAAGTATTTTCTTGTTTAACAGTATGAGTTATAACTAACAATTTGAACTAGCAGTCTTAAGTATAGCTAGCAGTACTAATTATACTTAGCAGTACTAACTTTTGCCTAGCACCATTAACCTTACAACTACCAGTTTGATTTTCAAATTTATCTCTAACATTATCTCTAAACCATATTAATCATTAGTCTAACAAACACATCTTCAGAGATTAAGTAATCCAATTCTAGTAATCAGAAAGTTAAACCTGCTAACATCAAATGCCTTTGTGAGAAGATCTGCAACATTGTGATTTGTGTGAATCTTGATCACTTGAATCAACTTCTTCTCATAAGAATCTCTGATGAAATGGTGCCTAATCTCTATGTGCTTAGTTTTAGAGTAAAACACTGGAATTTTTATAATACAGATTGTACTTTCATTATCAATGTAAATCTTGGTGTTCATAAAGTTAAACCCATAATCAAGCATTTGATTTTGAATCCGTAACACCTATCCATAGCAATTAGCAGCAGCAACATACTCTGCTTCAGTTGTTGAGTTGGCAACCACTATTTGCTTTTTACATTGTATAACATCCCCATTTTAACAAATATAGCAGCGGAAGCTAATCTGGGGTATTACTTCATAGTACAACAGTCATAATCATAGAAAACGACTCATAAAGAGACGTTTTTGGAAAATTTAGTTATCATTCATTTATTCATCAGAGTTTTACAAAAAGAGAGAGGTCCCAACATCTAGAAACATAAAGTTTGAATGATAACAGTTTAGCCATCTTCAAGTCCGTGCCACTCCGTGCCATGTGATGCTCAATTACCTGAGATAAACATGCTAAAAAGATCAACACAATGGTTGAGTGAAATTCATAGGTTTATGGTAAACAGTTTGAATACAAGTTCAATAGTGGGTTACGTTGTTATACACCCATAAGTGTAATAATTGCAATGAGTACAATTATTATAAAAAACAGTATTATTGCCCTAAGCTCATGACACCGAGACCTTGAGATAATCAATAATCACAAGAAGTTGCCCCAACAGGTGCCTTTGCTAAACACCCGCATAGTGATTCAAATGAAGTGCGTTTGGTTACCAGAAAGTATAGGTACACCAACAGGGAAGTTCAGTCCAAAATAGATCTATTCACAGCATTCATGCTTACTCCGAAAAGTAATTAACGGTTCATGATAGTGAGGTCTTAATGGCAAAAGTAAGGACTTAGGCAATAATATATTTGGATAGCATACAGTTGGAAAAATACTTGTTTTCATTATTTATAGCATGTATCCCCCTTGCGGGTTTATGAAGCATTAGAAGATTTAAAATGCGAGGCTATGAACTCACCTTAACAGGGAAATCTGATTGATGGTAAAAGTATATCAAGTGAAAGTAACGGCCTCGTCACGCGACCTTGGGTAATATATCAAGTCTTAGTGTGATGGTTTATGTTTCAAAACTTTATAAAGTTTGTAGGATCCCAATTTAACACTAAATAAGACTAGAGAGAGAGTTAGAGAGAAAGAGAGATGGATAGGAGAAAACACACTAAAGAGTATGTGTAAAATCATTTCTTCCAACACCCTCTCCATGTGTGGAGAGGGTTTAAATAGTTCTTACACGCCCCATAAAATAGGCTATAGTGTGGGCTTACAATGGGTAAAGACCCGACCCAACACCATAAATCATATGATTACTATACCCACTACGAGCTATGTTAAATAAGAAATACATGGGGTGACCGAGTCTTTTTTCTTAATCCTAACAATCTCCCCCTAAGGGAGGTCACCCCAGAAAATACAATTTGAATCCTAGCATTCCATGAGTTGATCTTTGACTCTAGCTCGTAGTCTTTGATTCTTCAAGTGCTCTCTTTGTACGGCAAGTAGTGATCTTAGAGCATAGTTCCTTTGACTTGTGTGATCTTTGAGCTTTCTTTAAGATCATCAGCCATAGTAAATCTCTTAATCATCCTTGTTGTGAAGTATTGCCTTCATGTGATGTTGTGACCTTCGGACCGGCATGCTCACACCTTTCTGTATCATGATAGCAAGCATCAGAGTTGCGGAAGCTTTGTTGTAGGTCTTTCAGCTATCATGATGTCTTTGATTAGAAATATGAAGTGTGAGCATGGGGTTGTGAATTGACATGTCTCTGTCCAGCAGCTGCTACCGTCGGGATTCCTGTAATTATATGTTAGTGATAAACAAACGAAAGTGTCTTTGTTTACTTTCGTTGAATAAGGTTTTAAGAACCATGGTTCCCCATTAATCAGTATAAATACTACCTGTGATCAGGTAGAATTCCGAAGAATCTCCTTGACAGGGTTTCGCAGCCGCGCTAGCCGTTCTCATACCGGAGCATCTCAAAGAAGACAAAGCACGGAATGAGTGAACCAGTGAATTAAAACCCACTGATTAATGAGAAATTGATTTAAAAATCAGTCGCGTGTCACTCAGAAAAGAGTTTTTGTGACACATCAAAAGTTTTATAATATAAATCAAATTTCATTAGAAACACATTTGTTTTAAAAGATTTACACTTTCAATGTGCTTGAAAATCAGTCGTTTAGCACATCGAAAGGTTTTTCAAAAACTGCTCGTCAATTCATATACTGGAACAAGATTGATCCATTAAGAATCGCACCATAGTTTCTTTCCAGTTGTCACAAGTTTAATCCTCAAGGGGATCTCACATTGTCACCTACCAAGAGCTTGTTGACGTTGGCTCTAGAAGGATTTTCATCTTCATTGTGAATACTTTCGTATCACTCGAATGTTCTGGCAATACCACGAGGATAATGCGTAGGACTCTTTAGATATTACTTGTTATTCACAGTGTGTGACTAATAAGTATATTATTAATTAGTGTCCTAGCGAGATTTGTGGATGATCTCATGGCTCTAGACTCAATAGTGCATGTTTGGTTTTTAGTAGTCGGAGGCTGGAGCAGACTGCTACCTTTTCAATATCGTCTAACTCGGAGTGAGAGAGACGATAGAAATGTATTAATCTTCGTGAGAAATGAAACAAGAATCCTTTGAGGGATATTGAGTGGCTAGGGAGGGTTGTGCAGCATATCACTGGGTCCATGATACTTGTCTTCAATGTCAGCAATCAACCATGTAATTTTGACAGCATATGTAGTGACCTGGTTTTTGCCTAATGTTATAGGAGGGCTGCTTTCTTTTCACCCATTATCTTAACATTTCTTTTTCATTCTTCAACCTCTTCAGTGCTTACCGAGACTTCATTACTAGTACCTTGTTGGGTTTATTCTAGTACTAGCTTCATCTCAGTCCGCACTATTCCCTTATTCTCACATTACTCCTTTTGTAATCATACCTAAGGACTTCTACACTAACTAGTGAATTGTCCCTAGGTAGATCCCTCCGGCTCTGGCAGGATTATGGGAACATGTACCTAACCATACCATCCTTATAACTCCGATAAAGTAAATACAAGGTCAGTCTTTTGATACTGTTCTCTTTGCCATAAAACCATTTGAAAATCAACCAAGGTACAGGCGATATAAACATCAAAGCATTAGTACCTCGATTGTTTTGATTCATGAAGCTGCCCCCCCCCCCTCAACATGTGCGTCGATATTCGAAATTATTTGGCACATGGAGGGAGGAGTACCCGCTTGAGTCTTAATAGATCACATTTTTATCAGATTTAATATTTAAATCACATTCTCTCCCCTGATCAAAAATTTCAAACCCTTTGAGATTTAGGATCTCAATTGATTTAAACATGTTAGAAAATTTGGGAGAAAATATGGTTTGATTAAATATAAGCTGATATTGGAACCTACATATGCTCCCCCTCAATTAATGAGGGATTCTGTTAGTGTAAGTTATGATGAGTTTATAAATCATTTGGAGTTTAACGAGAAACTCATGAAAAATTCATTAAACTGACACATAACACTGATTACCACACTACTTATTGAAGTACAAGATTGTGTATGAGACAGGACCTGAAATGTTCAAACCGAAAGTGGCACAGTCATTTTGGTCAATGTTAGCAATCTGTAGTCCGTCTCGATACTCTCCAGATGGAAGTTGTCTTAGCTTTCCCCCGAACCAGCAATCCTTTCTTGAGAAGAAACAACAAATATTCGAAGTACACAAATAATTCGAAACCATAACATCAAAGTCAATTAAGTCCCGGATGTCTGAATTTCTCCTTATATGGTAATGACTATCTAAAGGAATCATCATACTTATCATACCTATGTGTATCTCTTTTGTCAATAAATTCTACTCCTTCGAAAATAAGCTTAGTGATTAACTGATAGGGGAAATACTAATCGAATCAGAAACATATCTTCAACTTCAAGGCTTCTAAAACTACATAATTATTTCCAAACAAACCTAAGCATTTTAAAACTATGAGGTGTTGGCAATATTGATCGAATGTAGATATAAGCCTAAGCCACTAATCTTGAAATTATATTTAAGCCTCTAAAGTTAACAACTTATGACAAATGAAGCCCTTGGAGTTAAAACTCCCCCTCAAATTATTATCCGTTAAGTTAAAACTTTTTCCATATAATTACCGTGACATGTTGAAGATAATTCGAAAACACTTTCTCCCCCTCGAACAAAGACCCGTATTCTATTTAAAGATCTATTGTATTTATTCGAGTGGTCGAGATTTCTTGAAAATCTGTTTGTAGTGTCGAAAATTGATTCTGATTTGATTAGAACACTTTTCAAATGGTTAACCCGAACTTGATTTATGAAATCAATATTTTTGAGAAAAAATCGTTCGGGTTATAAAACTTATACCAATGGCAATCTAGGACCTTTCTGATGCACGTTAAACGAAGCAAGTACCTAATTGGCATATGTTTCATTCTAAGTCCAAAAGGTTGAAGCACATAACATCTAAAGTCTAAATGAGTTAAAAATTAATTAACTCCCCTTTAAATCATGATCAGTTATTGTCAAACCTTTTCCGTTTACTCCTTGATTGTTCAGAAAGATCGTTTTGAAAGAATTATTAGCACATTTCTCCCCCTCAAATAATGTCCCGTTTTCTATTTAAAGAGCTGTAGACATTGTTTGAGTGATAGGAAATTCTTTTAAAATCTTTTTCTGATGAGAGACTTAGATGACTGATTTAGTTTTGAAAGACAACATCTTTTCCACCATGGTTAACACAAATAATTTTCAGAAGAATCATAGACGGAAAATTATTTGGATAAATAGAAGACTTCTCTTCTTGATCAAGAAATAATGCACTGAAGCGTACATTAGATCGAGGGTGCACGGATATAAAGTAATCCATGCCCGGGAGAACTTAATCACCCGTTGTTAGGAACAACCGTCTTTTTGGCGACGTGCTTTCCTCATTTTGAAAACCGGGTTGCATATCAGAAATAATAGCAAGCCATTTTTGACATGTTTTGAAAAACATTTGAAACTTCTGTTCGAACTTTATTTACAGCACCGTGTCATTATTGAATGACATTTCTAACGCCGTAAATATTATCGATGCCAGAAGACATGTCATGAAAAACATATTTTTGGTATTTTTTGATTTTATATTTTTGTATTTTGTTTTTGAAAAGTTTTATAAAAAATGAAAATCTTTTTGTGTTTTTCTGGTTTTATATATTTACATATGATACATGAAGAGATACCACCATAACTCTTCAGTTTCGTCCGCCAGCTTTTTCATCGTTTCCGGAGACATGCTTTGCATTCCAACCTTTTTCATGAGAAATTCAAGTTTTTCTTGTCCTAAGGTTTGGAGAAGATATATGCCAGCTGAAATTCTGTACCGACGAAGTAAAGCTCAACCACTCCATTTTCCTTTTGCTCCCTGATGAAATGATGTCAGATGTCGATGTGTTTAGACCTGGAGTGCTGGACGTTGTTGCAGCAGAGAGCTATGGCACTCTTGTTGTCACAATATAGAGGGATGTGATTGTATGCAAAGCCATAATCCAATAATTAAGACCTCATCCATAGGATTTGGGCACAGCATCCAGACATCGTAATGTATTCAGCCTTTGTAGACGAGATGGACGTGCTAGTTTGCTTATTTGATAACCAGCTTACTAACTTGTTACCAAGGAACTGAGCACTGCCAGATGTACTTCTTCGAGTGTCTTGACAACCTGCATGATCTGTTTTCCGAAATGAACAAGGTTGGATCGACCACACCCTTGGAGAATCCTTGTCCCAGAAGAAACTTCGACAAAGTGTCATACCACACCCGGGGTGCCTGCTTTAACACGTAAAGAGCTTTCTTCAGACCGTCAAGTTTCACCTTATAAATCCACTTGAGAGCAATAATCATTGCACAGTCCGAAGGTGGCACTAATTCCCATACGTCCAGTTGATCAAATTCATGGATTTCATCTTGCATGGCTTAAAACCAGCAGTCTTCAGTAACAACAGATTTGAAGTTTTTCGGTTCGACTTTGGACAATACTGAATTGTAGAGGCACCACAAAGCATCTGTATCAAGCTGCTTCCAAGTAGATACCGGTCGAGAAGGGTTCCTAATAATATTATCAATAAGATGAGAGACGATCCATTTTTGGAGATGTTCATAAGGCTGAGTGGTTTCGTTGGATTCAGTTATCAATAAGGCTGAGTGGTTTCGTTGGATTCAGTTATCGCGATTACCCTAGAAGATGATGCTTCAGAGTTCTTATCTGGGGCGAACACATTAACAAATGGTTCGGGATCAGTCGCAAAAAAGGATTTACTTCAAACGGATGCTCAGCTGCAACACCTTGATGTACTGAAGAGGATTGATGATCCGAAGATGATGGTGAATGACTTCCTGATGGTGTCTCTTGATCAATAGGGATGGATACTGATGGACTGGTAGGGTTGACTAGAGCTTGAGCTGCAGGAGCAGGGGGTACCAGACGATTAACCGTGGAAGACTCAAAATATTCATCAAACATAGGCTGGAACAAAATCTCCAGTTCCTTATTGGTAGAAGGTACATAAGGTGCTGCAGGAGGAGGATTGGGTACGAGCCCTGAACTAATAGGTCCAGGCGTCAAAAGGTTAGGTGCAGGTCCCGGACTGGAGTGTACAGGAGCCATATAACCATTTTTAAAACACCAATCAACATGTAGTTTATTCACACTTCTCCCCTTTAAAAATTGCATATGAGGTTGCTATTTTTTGATTGAACAAGTGACTAAGACTACAATCAAAGGTACGTTGATCCACTTGATGACAAAATAAGCATGGGAAAAACATGATGTTTGTTGATGAGAATGGTCATAAACAAGAAGATTTCTCTTCTTCCAATGATAAAGCGCACTGAAGTGTACACCTTTCTTTACTTTGAGGAACGGGGCCTGAAGTGTTGTCAGCAGATGCCATATGTCGTTGAAGAGCGAGGCTTGAACTGATGTGAACAGACGTCATTTTGTCGTTGAAGAGCGAGGCCTGAACTGATGTGAACAGATGTCATAAGTTTATGTGCGGGTCCTGGACTGGATTGTACAGGGGTCGTTTGCTCAGTCAGCTCATCGAATGTGACGTAAATAGTTTCCATAATTTTTCGGGTCCATTTATTATAGATTCTGTAACCCTTCCTATTTGGTGCGTAACTAACAAAGAACCCAATGTCTGCTTTAGCTTTCAATTTGCCAAGATCTTCGCTCTCGTTTATTGGGTAGCAGAGAGCCCCAAATATATGTAGGAAAGAAAGATCCATGATTAGAGCTAAACTACACCTTTTATATATATAATATATAATAAAATATAAAATATATAGTAAGTATAGTCTAAAAACACAATCAATGAAATAATTTTTCCAGAGTATGATCCAGTCTGGTCATCTTGCATGGCTCGAAGGTCTGGTCCTATATACAATTCTTGCATGAGTAGCATGAACTTCTCTTGCAACAGCTTCTTTTTCAGCTTCAGTTAAGCTGATAGATTTACCTAATTCCAAAGCTAAGTCTGGTTTAGGGATGATGTTGTCATGCAGGAGTGATCTCTAAGGCCTTCCGAAAAAGATCAGCACTCAGAGTAAACCATTTTTCATCAAGTTTGAAAGCTATAAACCCCAGTCTTTGCATCATGAGTCAGAGTACTCGTTCCCAGAACAGCTGAATGTAGATAGAAGGGAATTTGCTGATGCAGTGAATGCCCTAACGAAGTTTGTGTTCTTGAAATATCAACTGAAATGTGGAAGATAGGATTCTTCTGCAACTTCTGTAGCTCTTAGAGAAGGTTTCCCTTTCCAATCTGTAACTGTTCTGAGCATGAATGAATCTGTTCATCCATCTTGTAGGCTTCAGGTGCAGGAATATTCTCTTCTCCATCGGTATCTGTTAATGAATATCAACAAAGATGAGACAAACATAGCATATAACAAAGTTAGATAAAGATGTTCTCCTTGAGTTTGACAGCCCTTGATATTCATATTAGCACGAAGATATTCCACATTAGAGTCACTGGACATTGGGTTAAGTCAACATTGGTCAACCTTGGTCGATGGTCTAGACATTATCTGATAGGCTCAATGACAAGTTAACTAAGCCTGTATGAGAGTCAAACTAGACAAAGGTCCTTTAGAATAGACCTAGAGAGGTTTATTGGGCTTATTGGGCGCAAGAAAGACAATTAGCCTAAGACCATTCCCAACATATCACCAAACCGCCATGCAGTAGTTTTAACATTCCGCCATCAAGAATATGCAGCTGCTGTCCTAACATAAGCAAGATCCAAGGCAATTTATAGATTATCTTAATCTCCTAGAAGACAATAACCACCCTATCAGACAGATTTAACACCTAACAGATTTAACACCCTACACTTTCAATTTGACCATTTTATACACATTCAAAGACCAAGATAAACCATTTTAATCACATTTAATTCACTATCTTCCCTTCAAAAAAATTGCAATATAGCGATTGCCATTTTTGTCTAGTGAATGTATAATACCAGCTAATGGTAGCGTTGGTCCCACTAACTAACAAACAAGCATGGGAAAATATGAAGCTTGTTAATGAGAATGGTCAAACACAAGAAGATTTCTCTTCTTTTGAAGATAAAATGCCACTGGAAGCGAACACATCTCCTTATCTTTGAAAAACTGTCTCGTACAGAAAATACGATAGCCAACGACTTTGAGCTAACAAACATTGAGTGTTTCCGAAAGAAGCTCAATACCGAAAAGATTCCTTTTCCGTATAAGGAATAAATGCAACGTAACACGACATTTTCCTTTTGTCTGAATATGGGGTTGCAAATCTAAACATTTGATTACAAGCCAATACCATGAGCTTAAAACTTGGAATGTTTTTATTATATTAGCTCATGACCGAAAAGATTTCTCTTTTCGTTGTCAAGGATAAATGCACTGACACGTACACTCTCCTTTTCTCTGAAGCGTACACCTTTCTTTACTTTAAGGAACAGGGCTTGAATAGAATTGCAACAACGCCATTAGACATTAGGAACGAGGTTTGAACCATTTTATCAAACGACATCAAGATTAGGAAACGAGGCCTGAAACTGATTTGTACCCAAACGTCAATTTGAAGCTTGTTTATCATAATTCAATTCCTTGAACACCTACGTATGAGATATCAGTACTTTTTTGGTAACCCAAACTCCGAGTCTTTCCTTTAAAGGATTACATCATGTACCTGCACTTGAGTTGAAGTACCTGCACTAACATAAAGATTTTTGATAGTCATTCATATGGTTAGTGATTCATCATTTGAACCCTTTGGAGTTCACATGTCGAACTTTGGTTGTGCTTCATATGAACACCTTCGCATTAGGTAATCCACCTAAGACTAACATATGAAAATTCTACCCGTGGTTTCCACCTAAGATAAAACTAGTATGTGTGGTTTCTCCATGCACACAGAAGACTTATTGAGAGAAAACTTGTCCTATACCATGTCCGCCTACTATGTTATGAGGTGGGGGGGGGGGGGGGTGGTGGTTCTTTGGTTCAACGGGATTGTGTTTCTGATCTTGGGGACTAGCTTTAGCACGATAATTCACCTTATTCAGGATCTTGTTATACACATCATCATATTTTTATTAAAGAGAAATTTATGACAAATCGAACAAACACATTTTTTGGAGTCAGAAAAAGAACTAGAATTCCTAGAGTGATCTACTAGCGACACACCATTTGACATTCCACAACTACTCTTAGATACAGGCAAACTCCTAGATATTTGATTGTTACTCCTAGTATTTGGTTTGCTGCCATTAGTAGTGTTTTGTAGACTAGTAGTATGCATCACACTAGGTTTTGAATTCCTATTTCTTTCTTGTGTCTTTTTCCTAGCTTCCTCTAGATAGTGATTATGAGCCATATCATTTGAACCATACGGTTCTTCTTGACTATTCCTAAATGAGCCAGGTGCAATCACGTGATGAGGTTTTGCAAGCACATATTCTCGAACTTTAGGCAAATAATAAGGAGTGACTGGTTTTGACAAAATGTTATTCACATCAACTTGGGAGGCAAACCGTGGTTTTGAAAAGTTAGGTCGTTCAGATTTAAACGCATTTGGTTGTCTAACAACTGATTGGTTTCTGGGTGGTTGTAAAACCGGTTTCCCCAAGATTGATGGTTTTGCAAACTTAGTATCCATGTTATTTCCTTTTAACTTTCTTAATTCGTTTTTCAATGCTACATTCGCAAAAACCTTTTCCTGAATTTGAGCTTTTTAAATCACATTTTCAACAGTCTTACTATATACTTGATCAATCAGTGATGAATCATTATGAATCTTCGTCTGAATTCGTGTCCTTGTTGATAGAATCATAAAGTTCTTTGTAAGTCTGTTTTGAAATGCACAATTTCCTTATTTAAAACTTCTCATTCACTCATGTAATGTTTTAGCCACAACTACTTTCTAGTTCAATGTTTATTGTTTCCAAAACATCAATTTCATGTTTAACCTTGGCTTCATTACTTGCTTCCTTCACACTTTTAATTTGATTCTTTAAGTTGCAAATTAGTGTGGTTTTGGCCTGTAGCTGAGCTTTCAAATCATTTATCTCAAAAAATTCACGAAACTCAGGAGCATCCTGGTTCTTACATGGTTTGTTACTTTGAAAACTTTCTTCCTTTTGTTGCATTGAAATTTCAAGTGAAATGCAATGTTTTTCAAGTTGTAGAAATCTGTTTGAAAGTTCATTATAAACTTCTTTTTCAACCATATCATTTGTTTTGAGAAACTCAGCCTTAAGCAAAGGACTTTTTGCTTGATATAGTTCAGCATCCTGGTCAATCTCTCCTCCCCTATGACACATATTTGTTGAATCCGAGGTGGTATTGCTATCAACCTTTTCCAACAGATATGTGTCATAATTTGGTTCAGATTGCTCAGTATGCTGTTGTTCATTAGCAAGGACATTATGTTGAGCAGTCAATTGTACCTCAGCAAATGGCACTTGGTCATTTACTGGTCTGATATCTGCATCCACAGCATGTGTGATAAAAGTCCCTGAACTGCTGCTTGTATCGTGCTTATCTGACTTTGTCTCGCTGATTTCAGTAATAACCGACCTAGCATCCAATGCTTTAATGTTCGGGTTCAAATTAGCTTCTAATGTGGTACTCTCAGTGATCAAACTCTCGTGTTGTTGTAACTGAGTTTCATTCACTGATTTGCTAAGTGCATTGTGGTTTTCTGACTCTATCCAACTGCTTTTTGAGACATTCAAACTGTCATCCACTGCTTGAACTGGATTTATCTGAACATCTTGTGACTGTAGCTGTAATCTACCGTATGTAATTACAGCTCTATGAATGACCGCTTCAAGTGTATCCAGGTTCTCAAGTAAATCACGTCTGTAAGTATCAGGTTCGCAGAGCGTGTATTCTTTGAAATCTTTTTGCCAACATTGATTTAGATGTTCCGATGAATTTACCCTTTTTGAGGCAAAAAATTCCTTGAATAGTGTTCGGAGTGCATCAAGACAAGTCCTTGGATTAACCTCAAGAAGATTCTCTCTTTCAAGTTGTAGCCTTAACTGATCCAGATTATGGAACATCTTCAATCTGAAAGTCTGATGCTCTTCACCGAAGAATGAGTGAAATGCCGGTTTAAATGCATCAACAACATGAGACGAACTATTGAGATAGAGATCACGAAGATGTGTCTCGAGCTGTTCAAACCATGCCATGCAGTGGGAGTGCCTTTGTTTTACGAGACGTTGCGTCAGTTGCAGCTCTCTCTCTTTTGAATTTGAAGATTCCATTGAGATTCGATGTGTGAAATTAAATTAAGGATCTTAAGTAGATTAAGTGATTGATGTTGTAGTTATGAGAAGGAAATTATACTTCACGGGATTTTACAAAATCAAGAAGAAACCGTGAAATGATAATTGTTATGGATCGTTTGTGGTGAAATCGTTGTTGTATTTGAAGTACTTGAGCTTTTGTTAACGATTGATGAGTTAAAAGGACTAACGGTTACCACAACTTCAACTTAAAATGATGAACGGTTGATTAAAATACAAACAAGGACTAACGGTGCAATAGAAATCCAAGTTATATGCTTAACGGTTGTTAATTGTGAATGTAGGGACTAACGGTGAAATGATTAAAAATGAAGGTTAATTATTAAACTTTGAAAACAAAAGAAACTAAAAAATGAAAATGATTGGAAAGTAAAATGTTGAAATTAAAATTGTTTTAAAGTAAAAGGGCTAATAGTAAAACTATTTAAAACTAAAGGTTAAAAATGGAAACCTTTTAAAAACTAGGGTTAAAAATGTAAAAGTACAAATTTAAATTATATTAAAACAAAATCATGTGCACTGTTACTTCATCTTCATCGTTAAACTTAGACGTTTATGGTTTTTCGTTTGTTTCTTAATTTTTAATCTCGTTTAGTGACGATTGAACAAAAGTGAATATGCTACGATGATCTACGAAGGATCGCGATCGTAATGATATAAGTTAGAAGACCCGCAAGCAACCAAAACACGAACCTGAAAAACTAAAAACTAAGTCGAAATTGCCATATCTTGTGCACAATCTGTCAACTAGCTACTGTAACTTCCTGTGAAAATTGGGGACCACACGACAAGTCGCTATCGGTACTTGCTTTTGTTCCTTTGCTAACAAACGATTACCAAATAAAAACAAGGACAATTCTTGTCACTTCTCTTCTTAAACCGCTACTTGTTTATAAGCACACAAAATAAGTATGAACACAAGTCGCAAAGGTTTTTGACAAACCGGAATGCTTTGAAAATTTTGGCAGAGTTTCGTTTAGTTTTATTGCATTTAGGGTCTTCAATCACTTGACAAAACGCAAGTTCTTTGTAGTAGACAAAATGCAGCTAAACGCAGTGGCAAAACGCAAAGTAAGGCAAAACGCAGGACACAAATCGCAGAACCTTGAGACAAAATGCAGTCTTCAAAGACAAAACGCAGGGTCACTTTCAAGCAAGTACACCTGTCGTTATCGTACCAGTTTGTCCCTATTCCACAAATAGCAAAAACAAACCACTAATCTTGGCTGAACACAAATCGCAACCAAGAAATTTAGACAAACCTCAACTTAGAACATGCTTTTTTTAAAACTTTTGAATAAGCCCAAACTTCACAATAAGCTATCGATATAAGCTGAGATATAAGCTACTTTACCACAAAAATAAGCCACGAATAGTACACTTAAGCTCACAAAAATAAGCATGACAATAAGAAGAATTACTCAATGAAATGCCATGAAGAATAACGTTGCACACCACAAAGAAACAGAGACGAAAAAGGTTGATGGTCAAAGAAAGACACAAGAATAACTTCACTATTTCTCAAAACCAAATAACACACTTTTATTGTTAAAAAAAATGACGTGTGACAATTTCTTGTCTTTTGTCTTTCAAAAACCAAAAACGCACCTAACAGTTTCAAATGAAATCCCAAATGAAACTTATTATATTGTAGCCCAAAGTAAATAAGCGAACCAAATGAAACGGACTACAACATAGGAAAAACTAAAAATAATCTAGGATAAGCCAAATAGGAAAAAAATAGAAAAATAAGCCAAATCAATAAGCTATAATAAGCTCACAACAAAACACTAAATCCACCCGAGGCTCTTGATACCAATTGTAGGTTCCTAATTTCACACACTTATGATCTTAGATAGAGAAAGTTAGAGAGAGAGAGATGGATGGGAGAAACACACTAAAGAGTGTGTGTAAAAATGTTTTCTTCCAACACCCTCTCCATGTGTGGAGAGGGTTTAAATATGTCTTACAAAACGCCCCTAAAATGGGCTATGGTGTGGGCTTACAGTGGGTAAAGACCCGGCCCAACACCATAAATCATACGATAACTAACAAAACTACAAGCCACGCTAAACATAAAAATACACGAGGTGATCGAGTCTTTTTCTTAAACCTAACAAGCCCAATTTGTATATCTAAAAAAATACCAGCCCACTTCTAATAACCCTAAATATCAAGAATATAACAACACTAACATCACATAACCCTAAAAATTTCTTATGACTCTATCTTTTGAGATAACTCTCTCACTCACACAGCCATACACAACTTTCTTATCTATTCTTTGATATTATCTCTTCTTTGATATTAACAGCCACTTCTATGCTCTTGTTTGTCAAAACAAAGCCACATTCACAAGAAATATGTGATGATTTATAAGAAACATTCACAAGAAATATGTCATAGTTAGGTTTTTCTTTATATTTTCTTGTGATTTTCTTTAAACTAAAACAAAAGAAGATTGAAACACACTTGTTTTGATATTTTCTTTATAGTTTTTGGAAATTTACGAAGAAGCAAAGCTTCAAAATAGATCAATGATGTGTTATGGTCACACACTCTAAATCTTTAAAGATTTTAATATTTGAATGAGGTGTGAAACCAGACTAAGATCTTGAAATTTCTTAGCTTGAATCTGTTTGTTTGCTTAGAGTTAGATGTGAGTTGAATGAGTGATGCGAAGGTGTTAGCCTCAATTTATTGAGTCAAACAAGGAAGCTCGGTCACTCTACGATGGAGCTTCGGTCTTTAATTAGTTAACGTTGTAATAGAATATTATCGGGAGTCGGGCTCGATAGTTAATCTAATATTGTATATGTTTCGGGTTTAA
>BQNB010133078.1:0-15319 GCA_026074375.1 Tanacetum coccineum
ACTTCATCACAGCAATCGAGAAAAGACTACAGATCAGAAGGATCTATCGAAGTCTAGAAAGCTTTGTTGGAGGACGAATAAGAGATGTTGACTACAGGCTGATCAACAGAACAACGTGACAACATCGTCATTACAATCAAAAGGTCAATCTTATCTCTTATTGTGAATAATATACCTTGTACATTAGTAGCTAGTTAATCTCTTGATGATTAAGTGTAGGAGTAATTGATATCCCTCAACGATTGAGGGGGAGCAGTTATATGTTTCATACACGTCTTGTGAGTTAAGGACACACTTTTCTCCCAAATTTTATAACATATTTAAATCAATTGATATCCAAAATGTCAAAGGGTTTAAAATTTTTGATAAGGGGAGAAAATGTGATTAAAATATGTGTATAATAAAGAACAGTGATTATGAGGACTCATATACTCCGCCCAAACGTGCTAAACAATTTCGGTTACCGAAGCACATTTTGAGGGGGAGCGTTTGTGAAAATTGTCAAAAACAATCGAGGTACTAAACGCTTTGATATTTATATCGTAAGTACCTTAATTGAATTTTCAATCGGTTTTATGGAAAGGAGAACTGTACCAAAAGACCGACCATGCATTTTACTTAATTGGAGTTATAAGGTTGGTAAGGTTAGGTACTATTCCCAATGATCCAGCCATAACCGGAGGGATCTACCCAGGGACAATCCACTAGTTAGTGTAGAAGTCCTTAGGTATGACATAAAAAAGGAGTAAAAGTGAGAATAAAGGAAAAGTGCCGACTGAGATGGAGCTAGTACTGGAATAAACCCAACAAGGTTCTAGTCATGAAGTCTCGGTAATGCCACTGAAGGGGTTGAAAGAATTAAAAAGGAATTGTAAAGATAAAGGGTGTAAGAAAGAAGCCCTCCATTCACTTAGGCAGAAAACCGGGTCAATTCATATGCTGCCAGAATCACTAGATGATTGCTGACATTGAAGATCGACATCATGGACCCAGTGATGCAATGCACAACCCTCCCTAGCCACTCAGGGAATCTTTTCAAAAGATTTCTGTTTCATTTTCTCCAGAGACTAAACACGTTATCTATTGACTTTCTCACTCCGAGTTAGTTGATATTGAACATGTGGCAGTCTGCTCCAGCCTCCGATTACTAAAACCAAAATGCACTATTGAGTCTAGAGCTAAGAGATCGTCAATTAATCTTGTTAGGACACATATCCAATTCTCTTGTCTTTCACACACTGTGGAAACAAGTCTATCTAAGAGTCTCTTCGCATTATCTTTGTGATATTGCCGAACATCCGAGTGTAAACGATAGTTTTTCACAATGAAGATGGAAATCATGCTGAGCAACATCAAATAGCTCTAGTAGGTTGAACTTGTGCTGATTCTACAAGTAATCAATCTTGTGTCAACTGGAAAGGAAAACAATGGTGCGGTTCTGCGTGAATCAAACTTGTTCCAGTATAAGAATTGACGGTTATTTATCATTTGACAAACAATCAAAACTCTCGAAGTGTTACAAAATTCTTTCATAAGAAACACTTAGACTGTCTTTTCAAATCAATTTTCTCTTTATTACTAACTGTTTTATTACAGGATATCTTCAAGTGAGATGGAGATGGAATTCATAGTTCGGAGATGTCAATGTAAATATCCGAATGCCAAGACTCGACTAACTTGTTTGCATGTTCTGAAGACCTCATAAAGGTGTCAAAGCTTCCGCCAAAACTTGATATGTCACGTTTTCTCATTCACAAGTTGCACAAGATGGCGATCGCATATTACATGGATGATGTAAGATTATGTATGGGGCAATGATCTTCAAGAAAGCTCAAGTATCACAGTCAAAACAGCGTAGATGAATCAAAGATTACTATCCCAAATGTACAAGGATCAATGTCTGACGAGCTAAAGAATGAAGTGATTAAGTTGGTATTTTCAGGGGTGACCTCCCTTAGGGGGAGATTGTTAGATATTAGAAAAAGACTCGGTCACCCTGTGTATTTTACTGTTTATTATAGCTCGTAGTTTAATAGTTAATAGTACGTTTTTCGGTTTTAAGTCGGGTACGAATACCCGGTATATTGTAAGTACTATATATAGCCTCTTCCAACTTTGGAAGAGGCAAGCTAGTCATAAATTCATTTACAAAAGAAAACACTTTCTCTCTCTAGAATATTCTCTCTTAAGTGTTTCTCTCTCTAGAAACTAGCCCGATCCAAGAATCGACCCCGTGTTATGATATAAGATATACCACAAAAATATACTTAAGTCGATTGATGAAGGTCCAATTAAGATAGGAAAGTTCAGAACAAAGATGAATCCTTGACATATATCACATAGGTAAGAGCATGTCACAAAATCTTTCTTTAGAGAAGGTGATGAATCAAAGTAATGATGAGAGAAAGTCTTCGATGCCATAACCATGCTTGAGTTGGTGAAGCTTTAGCCATGAAACAGATTAGAGTTGATGAAGTTGTTTCTTGAAGAGAAATTGTGTAGAGATCAGATCCACGATTACCAGTTAGTAAATCATTTCCCTGAAGATCTCTCACAAAACAAGTAGATTTCCTAAAAGCAACCTCCAAATCCGCATCACAGAATTGACCAACCGAGAAAAGATTGTGATTGAGGCCTTCGACATAATAAACCCGTTTGATCGTGACATTTCCTTGATTCAGATCTCCATAACCAAGAATTGGAGCAAATTGATCATTTCCAAAATGAACAGTACCCAGAAATTTCTCCACAAAATTACACAACAGCTTGAGATTGCCCGTCATGTGCTTTGTGCATCCCAGATCTACAATGAAAGGAAGAGATTGTACAATCTGCATGAGAAATATATGGGACGATGGAACATTGGACAAATTAGATCCTAAGGAATTTGATATCTTCAAGACATTAGTAATCCTAGAGACAATGTCTATAATAGGACTAATACTTGTTGATACATCCTCTTCCCTGATTTTAGGCATCCATATCTTTTGGTCCCTAATGTGGCTTTTGGTGACCATTTTATATCCTGATGGACAATTTCTTAGAATAGTCCACCATTCCATGTCCTGATTTGTATTCTCCATAACAACATCCTTATAGTAACTCTTTATTTCTGAATAGTGGCATCCGTTGCAACATTTTCTTATGGGGTGTTTCAACAGATTTTTCCATTTTTCTCTTGGGTTTACTAGCACAAATATGACTACCTTAGGCTTCTTAGTTCAAGCGATTCACACATTTAAGTATCTAGAAACACAAGCATCATGATTAAATTAAACACTCATTTCCTACATTAACACAAACAGTATTCATATTCAAAGTTCTGGATTTTGAACTGTCATTACACGCAGTTACAGACTTTGTTTTCCTAGAAATACTTGAAATCCTATGGTGTTGCATCCCTACTTCCTTGTGGTGAACTTCACTTGACTATTGTTTTTGGGCCAACCATCTCTTTAACTTGATAACTCTTTAAGCTATGGTCTTACTAACACAAGATAGATGATTTACTCCTGAATTTAGACAACGCGAGGATTAGTATTCCTTAAAGCATGAGGCAACTGTGGTGTTCTATTTTTGTGTTGTGGTGAGGCATTTCTATACATCCTGGTTTAAAAAGCACCTCGAGTGTAATTTCCGCTTGTTTTTCCTAATTCTGAGGCCAATTCTGTTTAGTGACTTTTAAAACAAATCAATCCGATACTATAAGTTTTAATTAACCGAGCTTATTCGTACTGAAAACTTCTCATTTCAGGAAATTTTGAAAAAGGTGTCGGTATTTCCCCCGATAAATTGATGGTTTTTGGAATTCAGTTGAGCTATTGGTTGTCGAACAACAGATGGTTTATCAAACTGAGTTTCCACAGACTTTCCTTTGCATTTCTCAATGATTTCTTTAACTCACTGATGGCTAAGTTCTAGTCATATGCATTTGAGCTTTCACACCATCCTGTAATTTTCCATGATATTTGTTCACGTTCTTGGTTTGAAATACATTTATCCATGGGTTTTCTTTGCAAACTGAGTTGTTATTCATTTGTTTCTTTACATTGTTGTAAAGCAAGTTCAAGGATAAGTCTGTGGGTTTTCAAGTTTAGCAAACTCTCTTTAAAAGCTTATATGAACTTCTTTGTTAACAAATTCAGTTGTTTCGAAAGCTTTTGGCAAGACTTTCACATTCTTTGACTTTATGAAGATACATGACATTGTAATTCAACATAAGAAATTTAAATCAGACAGAGAATGCAAATATGAACATAGTTCATATTTAGACACACACTCTTCGGAGAAGTAGATTATATATGTTTTAAAAATCACCTTTTTCAGATTCAATTTCTCAATCTCTTTTTCAAGGATTTAACGTACTCATAATCTTACAATGCATTTCCGTTTTAAGATCAATGTACAAAACGAAAAACTTCATTTTGGTGATTTTAAAGGAAAGAGCATAAATAAGTTTTTATCAAAACTTTCCATATCTTGAGCATTGGCACTCGAAAATAAAACTACTAGAATATAAGCCCAACTTGTTCAACAAATCGTTCTAAAATGATTGAAGATAAATTCATGTCCTTAAAAACTTGACCTACTTTTACTAATGGAATTTCGAAACGGGTAGCAAGGCAACATTTATAGCAATGTTTTGGTTTTGTTCTAACAAACGGTTATTCTCCACATTGTTCTTCCTAAACTTCTTTTTGCGCGTATAATCCAACATGATAATCGATACTCCAGTAGGTGCTTTTAAAATTTTCATAAAGACATTCTGTCTTGTGTAAATCATAATGGTTTAACATAATCCTTTAATTCAAATTTTGATCACTCTCATTGCAAGATCATGGTCTCTACCCTATCAGGGGCAAATCTGTTTTGGCAGGATCCAATTTAAATCATCTGGGATCTCATACAAACAGTGCTTTTTTAGATGAGCCTATTCTTGAGGTAAAACCTTGGATTGGTGAAGGTTTGGTCTACCATATATCGAGCATTTGGGGAGCAAAATATGCAGGTCTGAATTGACTGATTAACGAGAATAAACAATATTCTTCATTCTTTCAAAAACTTTAGTTGTTTGATCCCATAATCAACATCTTGTCAATGGATCGGTTTGGTTTGCCTTCGCGGGTGATGGGGAAGCGCTAGGGGGAATCCAGGGAGGCACGGGCCACGATAGGGCGGGGTCTTCTTAGTTTTTATCTCGAGCAGGGGTGACTGTCTATATTTGAGGGGGCGAGGGGATCTTTAGAACGCGTCTATCTAGTGCAGAGACAGTCTTATGTGAGCAAGTGTTCTGTTACTGATGCGGATATTACAAAACAGAAACACCTATGTAAATTTATGGAGTCACCTACTCTCAATCGTGTTTTCCTGGATTGAGAACTAAAACATTCATAGGCTTTTTGTTTTTAAACCTTCTTTATTTTCAATTCTTTTTAAGCTAATAGTCCCTAGAGTTTTCATTTAACTTTGTTTGAAAATGTCATAATCAATCAGTCCGGATCATTAAAGGCTTGTACTTCTCAAACTCATTCTGTTTGTTCTGAAGTGCAATCAGCCAACTATCCCTACAAATCTAGTAGCCACCCCCAGAGCTTTATTAGTCTTCATCAAGTTATTATATGCACTCTCTAGTTCTTGAGTCAATGAAGCGTTAGCTCCTTTAATTGGCTTTAAAATCGTTTGTTTTTCCTCAGTATCAAGAGTTAAGTTTGCAATTAAATTAGCAAGCGCAACACGCTCATCAGCACAATCTGCAGCAGTTTGGTCAACCTGATTATCATTATTACATATATTTAATGAATCAGGAGTGACATTTCTATCATCCTTCTCCAAAACATATGGTCCCATTAATGGATTCAGGTTGCACAAATGTCCGTCTTTATCATTTTGGCAAACACATTATATTTTCATCATGGTTTTGTACCTGTTCCAATTGTTGTTCATTGAACTGGATTCTTCTGGAAAGACCTCCTGAATCTTTACCAATAACTGTAATGTGCTTCTAAATTCCCTGTTCATCAATCTCTTCAAACCGTGTCCGCTAGCCAATTCATCCATGCTCAGCTTGCGTGGAAACACCTTGTTTCTAGCTTGTTTTCACTTCATCAACTTTTCCTTGTGATACGAGTAGTTCTTTAACCACGCTTTGCTTCTCTGCATTTCCTTTTGCATATTGGCCAAATCCCTTGCAGTTAAAAGCATTGTATCCCATTCTGTTGCACTACCTAAACTTCTACAGTTACACCTAGCCCCAACAACTGTCATTGGGTCCTTGATTCCCAACACTGCCCTGACTGATTGTCGTTGATATACCTTTGGAGTGGTATCTTCGTGTCTTGTTCCTGGAGTTTTGAAGAAGTCGATAGGTTGTTGTTGGATAGGTTTGTAGAGCCATTTGAAATACTTTGGTCAAGGAGTGCTAAATACTTTTGCATGTCCTTATCCCTCTGACTTGTTCCAGGGGGGTGATCATTGTCTTCTTCATATACTCACTCAGATGAGGTGTAACTGGTTTGGCGATCTCTTTGCTTTGTGTCTGGGAGATTCAAACTAGGTCCTTGTTGTCAAGGAAATTTGATGTTGTATTTTGTTCACTGAGTTTTTGGTTGCATGATAGTAAATTACTGAGTATGGTTGAGCAGCCGCATAGAAGTGCAATGGATTTGCACTTTTGCTATTCACTCAGAACGGAAATCATTAACTTCATATTGATACTAACTTCCAAATGTCAAAAAGAGTGTGATATAGATGGTGCTATTTCTTTTGATTGCTTGACAATCGTCACAAATCTTGACCATTCTGGTTATGAAGTTGTTTGCAGAAATTGAACATTCACTTGCATTGTAGTAACTTGCAAGTTGTTCCTTGTCAATTCATTCATCAGTTTGTAAAACACGTGAGTAATAGGGGGGGAAAAAAAAAAAGAGAGGGAGAATAAATTGGATTCTCCATCTCGAGAAGTAAAGTTCCCAAATTCCCAGAACAAATTGGTCTTTACATCTTGTACGTTCAATGATTCACCCTGTTGTAGCCTTTCAATGGCTATCCACATCTCATTCGTTGTTTTACAAGCATCAACAGTGAATAGATATCATCTCCAATCCATTAAAAGCAAGAAAATTGCTTTCTTTTTCAGACAGAAAGTGTTCATTGTTCTCTGGAGTCATGTTTCAATACTGTTTCAATTGTTGTATGTTGTTGTATTGCAGGATTACCTTCTGTTGCAGCAACAGCTTGAACTAGTACAGTAGATGGCACGTAGGGACCAAAAGTAAGCTTATTTTCTCATTCCCCACTAATTTGGTTTCGTGTCTATGTACCTAAAAAACGTGATCTCCATTGTGAATATCTTCCTGGTCCGAGCATTGGTGGACGATCTTTTGAACCAGCTGCCATGATATTGTTGTGCATTTGACTATCTGTTGAGGATGTATTGACTAGAGTAGACATGATGAATGAATGGTTATGATTATAAGTGTGAAAGTTGTGGATCTTAAGTGGATATTATGTGATTGAAGTTGTGGTCTTGTATGCAATTCACGTTCACGGGATTTTACACGTCTATGATTAAAACCGATAAATAAATTAACGGGATTTTACAAAATCAAATAGAAAACCGTGAATGAATAATCGATTGTGTTTAAGGTTTGTTTGTTGTGAATTGATTAATTGTCCCCGTAGTCCGAATAAAAGTCCAAAGTCCTTCAAGTTTGTTTGTCTTGATGTTATGTTTTGATTAGACAACGATTAATAGATTCCCACATTCGGTCAAATACCACCTAATGCGCGGATCGACCTAGGAAAAACGCAATAAGGGTCTTCAATTAGGGTCTTCAATAAGGGTTTTCAATGGACAAAACACAGTCTTCTTTAGACAAAACGCAGTGAAGAGCCTTAGGCAAAACGCAGTCAAATCTTGAGGCAAAACGCAGTCAAGAAACACATGACAAGTCCTCCCCAGGCAAAACGCAATAAAGGTCTTCAATTAGGCAAAACGCAGAGGCAAAACGAAACCTTTCATAAACCAAAACGCAGAGCCAAAACGCAGGAACCAAAACGCAATAGGCAAAATGCAGGACCAAAACGCAATAGGCAAAACGCAATACCCAAAACGCAGAGGCAAAACACAATAACCAAAATGCATAGCCAAAACGCAATAGGCAAAACGCAGGACCAAAACGCAATACCCAAAACGTAGAGGCAAAACGCAATAACCAAAACGCAGAGCTAAAACGCAATAGGCAAAACGCAATAGGCAAAACGCAATAAAGAACACCCCTTCAGTTAGTCAAAAAGCAGCCAAGAAAAAAATCATCAAACTTTCTTGAAAGCTACGAAATGATGTTAAAACCACCTAGTAATGATGCAAGGGATATTTCTAAGCCCGAAAGTACAAATCTTTAACACCTTTAACCACAAACAAAGATCAATCTTTGATTTTTTTCTTGCTATTTTTTTAAACAAAATAAGCCACCAATTTGAGCTTATTTAACCACACGAATCAACCACGAATCCACACGTAGCTCTGATACCAATTGTAGGATCCCGATAACACTTTCACTTCATATACCACACGAATCAAGATCAAGAAAAGCGAGAGTGGGAAGATTTCTAGAGAGAGAAACAAGAGAGAGGTTAGAGAGAAAAGAGAAAATAGAAAAATGAAATATTATAAATGAAATCCACTAACTTTTCCTAGGTGGAAAAGTTACTTATATACCCCGACACATTAAGTGACGTTTGGGATATTTGACTAGGACCCGGGCTCGGGTTCTGCTTGGGATTAAACCCGAAACATATACAATATTAGATTAACTATCGAGCCCGATTCCCGATACTTTCCTATTACAACGTTAACTAATTGATTGACCGAGACTTAAATACATAATGAACGAACTTCATGTTCGACTTAATATTTTGAGGCTAACATTTTCCAATTAATTTTTCCCATGAAAACGAGAATTCACTCGAATATTATTTCATATATGTTTTATAAACTCAATTAAAAATGTTTGTGATTTATTGCGTAGTCATCGGGTAAGTTTCGTCTGTAAGGTGAAACCTTAAGTTAAATGTTCGCGTTTTCAACAAACGTTTTTCAATAAAATGTTAAATAATTTATTAATTATTTTTATTAAATAAATTAAGATAATTAAATATAAATTTAATTATTTTTGTGTCGTACTCGTTATTCTTATTTTTAAAATTTTGAGAGGGTATTTCAGTCATTTTCTGCTTATTTTCGGGTCTCGGGCAAAACTAAAAAGTTGTCCGGAATGTCGTTTTTCATCAAATTGCTTTAGAGTCCGAGTCGTGAAAACGTGATTTAGCGGGTCGTTTTTGATAAGTCAATTTAAGAATAACATATATCTTCTCGTCTTCAAGTTAAATAAGTTAAAAAGAAATTTGCACATGGGAGATATGTAATAATAAATATGATTTATTATTTAAATATGTTTCGAAAAATTACCGGTTACGCAGTAATCTTTTTTATGTGACAATAAAAGATCAAAAGTCAAAACGTCAAGTCGGACCCGAAAAGTCAAAGGGTAGCATAGTCATTTAAAATTCAGAAATTTGCCGGTTGTTACATTAGGGGAGGATTGTTGGGATTAAAAGACTTCATGATGATCTTGGAGTTAATACTGCTAAGGTTAGAGTTACTGTTGTTAAGCAATCTTAGTACTGCTCAGTAATCTTAGTGAAAAATATGCTAAGTAGTTAATGCTGCTAGTTACTACTGCTAGTATATATTACTACTGTTAGTGTAACTTAGTTACTACTGCTAGTATAACTTAGTACTGCTAGAGTAACACCTTTATTTCAAACAATGGTGGTACAAAACCAATCACAATTGGGTGAAGGTTTTCATCCAATTCCCAACTGAACTCAATCACACAGCCCACCTTTATTCAACCATCTACTCACCTCAAAAGACACAACCAACCTAGTGAAAGCCTAAAAGAATAGACAGACTCCAGGTTACCTAGTCTAGTGATCCTGTTAAAAATGTTGCAGATGGGGCTGTCCATAAGGAGTTGGGTGATAGTTTGGTGAGGGCTGCCACTACTGCTTCTAGCTTAGAAGCAGAGCAGGACAGTGGTAACATCAATAAGACCCAATTCAAGGCAACACCTAATGAATCTAGTTCCCTAGGAACTACTTCAGGTGGTGGTCCCAGGTGCCAAGAAACCATAGGGTATACTATTGCTCAAACTAGGTTTGAGAATGTATCTAAACATTCCAATGATTCACTGCTCGTAAGAGGTAACACACTTCAAAATGATGAGGATAGACTTAAACTTGATGAATTGATGGCATTATGTACAACTTTACAAAATAAGGTTCTTGATTTGGAAAAGACAAAGACCACTCAACATAATGAGATTGCTAGTTTGAAAAGGAGGGTCAAGAAGCTTGAAAAAAAAGATAGGTCAAGAACTCATAGGCTGAAGAGATTATACAAAGTTGGTTTGACTGCTAGGGTAGAATCCTCTGATAATAAAGAAAGTTTGGGTAGGGATGCATCCAAACAGGGGAGGATTGATGATTATTTTATTTTAATATTGATGCCAGATTAAGAATATTACCCTGTTAGTGTTAAAAAGTTTGATGAAGAATGTTTGATGTGATTGTTTTTGTAGAATGGTGAGGAAAGTGTTTTTTGCAGAACAGAGAAGTTTGCCTAATAATAAGTGAAAATGATGAAGTTAATGTGTTGAAGAAGTAGTTGAATTTAATAACACAGCAAAGTTTAATTACTGATGCAACAACTGTTAGTGCTTCTACAACAACTACTGCTACAATTACAACTATTGATGATATTACTTTGGCTCAAACACTTATGGAAATAAAAAGTACAAAACCCAAAGGAGAAAGTGTGTATGTTCAACACGAGCCTGGGTGAATCTACAACAACAATATCTTCACAACTATCTTCACAACAATCACAGGATAAAGGTAAAGGGATATTGATAGAACCTGTGAAGCCTATGAAAAAGAAAGATCTAATCAGGCTTGATGAAGAAGTTGCTTTAAAATTACAAGCTGAATTTGATGAAGAAGAAAGACTTGCAAGAGAGAAAGCTAAAAGAGAGAAATCTGAAAAAGAAAAAGAAGCCAATATTGCCTTGATTGAAACATCAGATGATATACAGGCAAAGATGGATGTTGATCATCAATTGGCTGAAAGATTGCAAGCACAAGAACAAGAAGAGTTGTCTATTGAAGAAAAGGCTACATTATTTCAACAACTCTTAGAGAAAAGAAGAAAGCATTTTGCAACTAAAAGAGCAGAAGAGAAAAGAAACAAACCACCAACAAAAGCTCAACAGAGAAAGATAATGTGTACTTACCTAAAGAACATGGAAGGATATAAGCTTAAAGATTTGAAGTTTAAAGAGTTTGATTATATCCAAGAGATGTTTGACAGAGCATTCAAAAGGGTAAATACATTTGAAGACTTTAGAACAGAGTTGGTGAAAGGCAAAGAAAAGAGAGCAGGAACAGAGCTGATACAAGAGAATGCAAAGAAGCAAAAGGTGGAAGATAACAAAGAAACAACAGTGCTTAAACAGTGTTTGGAAATCATTCCAGATGAAGAAGAGGTAACATCTGATGTTATACCTTTAGCTGCTAAGTCTCCAAGTATTGTAGGCTGGAAGATTTATAAAGAAGGAAGAAAACGCTATTATTAAATAATGAGAGCTGATGGAAAGTCTCAAACGTACATGATCTTTAGTCAAATGCTTAAAAGTTTTGACATGCAAGATTTGGAAGATTTGTACAAGTTGGTAAAAGCTAAATATGAGTGAACAAGACCAGTGGAAGACTTGGATTTGTTGTTATGGGGTGATTTGAAAATAATGTTTGAACCACATGTAGAAGATAAAGTATGGAGGAATCAACAAGCATAAAAAGTGTTGGATTGGAAGCTGTATGACTCCTGTGGAGTACATTCCTTGAGGATGCAACATATGCAGATTTATATGTTGGTAGAAAAGAAGTATCCTCTTGCACCACTTACACTTTCAATGATGTTGGAAAAGAAGCTTATAATTGATTATGAAAGTGAAATGGCTTATCAGCTTCTTAAATTCATCATAAAACAGCTTAAGAAGTAAAGAAGTGTTTGGAAGCATCCTCCTGGTGTTTATGAAGCTTTAAATGAAGAAACTTGATGATTTTGAAGAAGAATATCAAGTTTAGGGGAGGATTGTTAGGATTAAAAGTCTTCTTGATGTTGTTTGAATTACTTATGCTCATGTTTGTGTTAATACTGCTTAGCTAGTATTTAAGTACTAGCACAGAGATTACGAAAGAAAAAATGCAAATATGTTTTACAACTCTAAGTACACCGTTAGTACAGCTAAGAATAATAGTGCTGGCAGAAGAACTTCAAAAGAAAATATGCTAAGTAGTTACTACTGCTAGTACAAAGTTAAGACTGCTCAGCTGAAGTTAATGCTGCTAGTGAAAATATGCTTGAAGTTCTACAGTCTAGTAAATATCCAAGTTTATGCTGCTAGTTATACTGCTAATATGAACGTATTAGTTGTTCTATAGAAAAGATTTTAGATAACTAGAAAGTATTTTTAAGCCGACTAGGACTCCTTGGTGTATAAAAGGAGGTCCTAGGGCATAGAGTTTGATACACCAAAACCTATACCCAGATCAAAACCAAAAAAAAAATACAACTAGACGTATAATTTATAGTTTTCAATTTCATTTTTTTGTTTCATGTAAACAATACTTTGAGAGTATTCGTATTATTATCATTAATAATATTAGAGCTTATTTGTTGAATTGTATATTCATTGAATTACTGTTTCATTGATAATTCTTCTTAATATTAAAGATCAGATTCCGCATATTCTTTAATACATCCAAACAAAGTTTCTACTATAGTTGTGTTAGATGTATCTAATATAACTAAACCTTTAAAAGCAAAAAAGGAATTCGATCGTATTAAAGTGTGAATCAAAAGAGCTGCCTTGTCTGCCGACTTGATAGAAAAACTTTGGCATCTTCTGCAACTTTTTTATCACTTGTGTTCCTTTTTATCTTAAGAATCTCTAAGGATTTTCCCCTCGATTCTGTGTTCTAGCAGAACTTACACCAGAAGAAAAGGAGAGGTTTAAAGCTGACATTCGTGCAACGAATATTCTACTTTAAGGTTTACCAAAAGACATCTACACACTTATGAATCACTACACTGATGCCAAAGACATTTGGGATAATGTGAAGATGCTCCTGGAAGGCTCTGAGTTAACAAAAGATGAATGTGAATCACAATTGTAAGATGAATTCGAACACTTCCGTCAGAACAAAGGAGAAACTATTCACGAATACTATGTCAGGTTTACAAAGCTCATTAACGACATGAGAAACATTAAGATGACTATGCCCAAAATGAAGCTGAACTCAAAGTTTGTGAACAAGATGTTGCCTGAATGGGGTAGATTCGTGACTGCAGTCAAACTGAACAGAGGATTGAAGACATCTAACTATGATCAGCTGTATGCTTACTTAAAGTAACATGAGGCACATGCTAATGAGAACAAGATGATGCTGGAAAGATACAATCAACATGCTATTGATCCTCTTGCCTTTGTATCTAATGTTTCACCTCCGTAGTACAATACATAATCATCAACAATTCTACAATCTGCATATGTCCCACCAGTTACCCATCAACCATAATTTGCTGATAACACACCACTTGATTCAGGACTTACCCCAACTGATGACTTGATGGAAAACTTAACTAAAACAGTTGCCCTACACGCCCAATCGTACAAAACACACCTTCCTCAAACCAACAATCAACTCTGAACTTCATCTAACACAAGGAACCAAACTATAGTTCAAAATGGCAGGTTGTTGTTCAAAATGTTCAGGGTAGAAAAAATAGTGGTCAAAGGAACAATGCAAGGGGACCAGTTGTAGCTGGAAATGGGGGATTTCAGAACAGAGTTGGTAATGCAAATCCAGGTCAAGCAAAGCAGATTAAGTGTTATAACTAAGTTGATCCCACTTCAATAGATCGAATTCCTTAAGCTTGTTTGAGGATTAGTTATATTAGATAAATCTAACACAACTATAGTAAAAGCTTTGTTTGAATGTATTAAAGATTATGCGGAATTTAATCTTTAATATTAAGAAGAATTATCAATGAAACAGTAATTCAATGAATAAACAATTCAACAAATAAGCTCCAATATTATTAATGATAACAATACGAATACTCTCAAAGTATTAGGGTTACAAAGACCTTGAAGCTATGAAGATTGATAAAATATGTGTTATAAAATATGTGTCAAACTTTATGCCATAGGACCTCCTTTTATACACCAAGGATCCCTAGTCAGCTTGCAATACTTTCCTATGTATCTAAAATATTTTCTATAAACAACTAATACATATCATATAAGCAGTACTAACTAGCAGCATTAACTTGATATTCACTAGCAGTAGTAACTACTTAACATATTTTCTTTGAAGTTCATCAACAACACTAATATTCACTAGCAGTACTAACTGTGTACTAGCAATAGTAAACACTTAGCATATTTTCTTTGAAGTCTCTAAGCAGTATTAACTCCAGCTGAGCAGCATTAACACAAACATGAGCAGCAGTAATCCAAACAGCATCAAGAAGACTTTTAATCCAAACAATCCTCCCCTAAACTTTATATTCTTCTTCAAAATCATCAAGTTTCTTCATTTAAAGCTTCATCAACACCAGGAGGATGCTTCCAAACACTTCTTTACTTCTTAAGCTGTTTTATGATGAATTTAAGAAGCTGATAAGCCATTTTACTTTCATAATCAATCACAAGCTTCTTTTCCAACATCATTGAAAGTGTAGATTGTGTAAGGGGATACTTCTTCTCTACCAACATATAGATATGCACATGTTGCAACATCAAGGAATGTACTCTATAGGAGTCATACAGCTTCCAATTCAACACTTTGTAATCTTGTTGATTCCTTCATACTTTATCTTCTACATGTGGTTCAAACATTATTTTCAAATCCCCCTATAATAGCAAATCCAAGTCTTCCACTGGTCTGGTTGACTTATATTTAGCTTTTACCAACTTGTACAAATCTTCCAAATCTTCTTTGTCAAAACTTTTAAGCATTTAACTAAAGATCATGTACATTTGAGACTTTCCATCAGCTCTCATTATTTGATAACAACTTTTTATTCCTTCTTTATAAATCTTCCAGCCACCATGTAACACCCCCAAATTGGGTCACAGCGGAATAAGGGTCCGGGGCGTGTTACTTCTCAGATCAATAACACAAGATAATA
>BQNB010133079.1:0-18523 GCA_026074375.1 Tanacetum coccineum
ACTACCATTTGGGAAATAAAACGCAGGGACCATTTGTGCAAATCCCTCAAACATTCAAACATAACTCGCGGCTTGAAACGTCCCCCTAACCAACTCAACAACTTTTCCCGCCAAAACCACCCACAATCCCAACTTCGCCAAATCCTTTTCCCCGCTCCTCTACATCACTCAGCCTTGTTCTAAAACCACCTCCACGTCAAATCACCCACGTGTCATCACTTAATTGGTTCGAACACATCATCAACTTAATCAAACGGCTACAAAAGAGCTTAAAAGGATCAACGGCTGAGATTGAATGGAAGATTCAAGAAACTCTCACCTCTCTTCTTCATTTCTCTATAAATAGGACCTATAGGGTTCATTTTTTTCAGTTGTTGTTTTTTGTTTTAATTTTCAGTTTTGTAATTCTCTCAATTTTAAGCTTTTTCTTTCAAATTTTAAGCAAAGAGCTTTAAGCTCTTGTACTCTTTTTCTTTCATCTTGTACTTCATACATTTGACTAATCACATTCAGTTTACCAGTTTAATTGAACTCTGATTCCAATTTTAAGCCGTATTCATTCAATAAGCTTCCAATAAGCTCTTTAGAGCTTATTACTGTTCATAAGCTCAAATTCAGTCAAATTTTGTTTTTAAGCAAGTCATTTACTCATTATAATCATTTCACATCATAAGATGATCACCTGAGTTCGTTAGTTTCAATTTGAGAGGTTCAAGAAGTAAATAAGCTAAGAACAGCTTATTGAGCTTATGGCTTTTTGGTTTAGAGGCTAGGGAGCCAATAGGATTACATTTTTAAGCCACTCATTCTACAAGAGTGGCTAAGTGCCTGAGACTTCAAATTCAGGTTTATTCATCTTTAATTCATTTTAGTATTAATCTAGCTTATTCAATTTAGCTTGTTGTAATGATATTGAATGCTTAATCCTTACTAATACTGTTTACATATCTTAGAAATACAATTTCCTTTAAGTAATTGTAGTTAGGATTCATTAGTTTTCAGTTCCTAATTAGCTTACAATTCTGTCATATTAATTAGTAGAAGCTAGGAGAGAAAGTGCTTATTTCCTATTAATAAGCTAGTACTTTTAGAGCTCAAATAGCTTAAATAGGTTAGTATAAGGTAGAGTGAATATAAGGTTTCAGCAGTTTTAGTGTTTAAATATATTTTAAGTTTACTTTAGTTTTGACAGCTTTCATTTAAGGAGTGTTTGGTTTTAGGTGATTTGACTTTTAAAGTCAACATAAATTTGTTTAAACACTTTGCATAGTTGAGGTTAACAACTTTATGAAGTTTTACACAGGTTTTGTGAATTAGTTTGTAGAGATTCTAAGTTTTGAGCTTAATAAATTGATCCTAGCACCAGGACAGTTTTAGAGTTGAAATTAGTTTTAGAATTGAAATTTTCAAAAGCAGTATAGAGTCAAGCTTGGTTAATGTAGATTGTAATACATGTAATGAGTGAGTTTATGAGTGTATACTAAGTTTAGCTTGCATCTTAGCATTTAGCCAAGTACATCAGCAACAACAGTTAAAACTGTTGTTGCTTATTCATTTTATAGTTGCATGTTAGTTCTTTTAGTTAGGAGATAGGATTTAGTTTTTTTAGAATTAAGCACATTACTAGTACTCCATTAGATATATCAAATAAACCTCTAATCTTATTTACGCTTTTAGACTAGCTTATTTTCTACTTACCAAAAGTGATATGGCAGCATATGAGAATTTTTGATTATTTTCTTATTGATTTATACATTTTATGAGTTGTAATTTTTTAGATGTCCTTTTATCTGAGGTTTGCTTAATTACACCATAGCTTAGCTTATTCCCAAAAATTTAGCTTCTAAGGTTTAGAAATAAGTGTTTTAGCTTATTAGATTTAGCTTAATCTCAGTTAAGCCTGAACTTTGTACTTTTCAATAGAAAATTCCTTGTTATTTTTGTTAACTAGCAGCTTATTTCTTTTTGGATATCCTTAGTACACATTCTGGCTTATTTTCTTATTGATTTCTTATTTCTAGTTGTAATTTTTAGAAACTTTTTATCTAGGTTTGCTTAATAACCATAGGATAGCTTATTTCTGAAATTTCAGCTTTTAAGGATTAGAAATAAGTTTTTTTTAGCTTATTCTGTGGATAAAAGTCAAAAGTGTCTTTGTTAATGTTGTTTAGAATAAGCTCTTTAATAAGTTTGTAGTTTTGAGTTTTTGCTGAAAATCATTTTTTAATAAGCCAAAATTAAACCATAGCGTAGGGTTTGTTTTGTAATTTCTTGATAGTTAAAGGGTATACGTTTACACTGAAGTGCAAATTTCCTAAAGTTAACCCCGCCTACCCTTTAGTTTCGTTTCTTACACTTTTTACCCTGTCTTTCTTAGAATAATAAATAGTTTTAATATTTTTCAAATTAGTTTTATAAAATTAGGTTTTTAGTTTTAATTGATAAAATTAGGCTTCAATTAGGTTATAAAAATTAGGGCTTTTTGTGTCAATAAACTTCTGCACCTTTTTAGTTTTTAAAAACCATTTTTCCATATTTTTCCAGTTAAATTTGTAATTTCTAGGAATTAAAATAGATTTTAGTGGACTACTTTTTCTTAGAAAAATCATAAAAAATAGAAAAACAGTTGAAAATTTTTAATTCTTTTTGATAAAATTTTCTTTTTAAATCTAGTATTTTTGAAAAATAAAAGTAAAATTTTAGTGATAATTTTTAGAAAAAGTTTATTTTTGATTAATTCATTAATCTTTAGAAATTCATAAAAAATTCAAAAATAGATAAAAAATTCCAATTCTTTTTCCTAAAATTTTCTTTTTAAATTTGTGATTTTTAGGTATAAAATTTGTTAAAAGTTGTGCCTTAGATTTTAAATTTCATAGCTCAGTGTTTTTAATTTTCGTGAATTTAAATTTTCGGCTTAGTTTATTGTTTTAATTCGTGTTATTACATTTGTTGTATAATCAATATGTTCAATAATCCTTTATCATTCTAAACTCGAATCGAATTATTCTACATTTTCTCAATTCATGGTTTGCGTTGGGAAACGTCCGAGTTAGTATAATTCTTACCGGATAAAAATATATTATTGTGTTTACTTTTAGTGAGATTTTTTCCTCGCTGTATTTCTCTTGTTGGGAGAAGTATTTTGGGACAAGAAATTTTCACGGGTATCAATACTATAAGTATATAATTTTTGTTTGTTTTGTACTACAATCAATGATGTTATCAAGTTGCGTATTTTCTTTTCTAAGCATTTTCTCTTTCAACTATTTCTGTTTTCGTCATTTTTTTTTTAATTCATTTTTGAGATCAGAAAAATTACTTAATGTTGTCATATAGACATTAAAGAATCTCTTTTCTTGCACTTGTTAGAAAAGTTTTTGATTTTAAGACGTGCAATCTCGCTTACTGTTCATTTGATCCTTGAAAACTGTTTGCAACATTTTGATTTCTTTAAAATATTTAAACTTCTTCTTTATATCTGTCATGATCGGTTGTTAATGCTGATTGACACTTTTATATTCAAGATTAACATTGGTGCAGTGCGTTATTGGGTAGTTAATTGTTCAAACATAGATAATATCAGGACATTCTTTGTTGAGCAGAAGAGTTAGAATTCTGGACAGTTTTCTGTTGTGTTTCACTCAAATAATGAGAATAAGAAATGATATTTTTATTCAATGGGTTTATTTCAGTTTCTGGGCTGACTATCATGTTAGACTGTTTAGAAGATCGTCTTTATCTTGCTCCTTTTGATTGATTTAAATATATAGTCTGATTATCTGGATTGAGACCTCAGTGAGTGCATCTGGATGTCCTTTCGCTGGACAGATTCGCATAGAGCAATTTGGCTGATTTGAGTTCATCACATCGTGAGTCATTAGGACAATCCAGATCATCGCTGATAAGAAGCATTATGGGTGTATGTCTGTCTGAGAGGTTTGGTTTCAAGGAAGTCTGGAGCGCCAAAAATGCGATTACTTTTCCTCTGTTAAAAGCTTGGATCCACTTGCGTTGTGATTGAATCCAAGCAACCACTTTTATCGTTGATCAATGTTTCTTCCCTTTTCCTCTTGGGGCTTAGTACATGCTTGGTTTATTTGCCCTCCCCTTGTGAAATTGTAACTAATAACAGTCGTTGTTTCCACTGTGTTGCTTCACTTGCACCAGGTGTGTATTTTCTTGTTGTTCAAGCTGCATAAGTAGTTGTCTCCCTAAACAGGTTGCTACAGTTACTTTTACCATCTTTTTTTTTTATTAGATGGTATGCTTGTTGACGAGGGTTTGTTGATGTAATTAGCGGATTGTTGGTAGTAGGATACCAGGATTGTGACAACAGAGTTAAGAAGTTGACATATGTGATTAATTGAATCAATTGGAATCATCCCCTTTCTGGGAACATTGGATACAAATAGGACTAAAGTTGGTTAGGAAATTCAGGTTGTTGGTGTTGATTGGCTGTGGGAGCATATTTCTAATTGTGGGATTGATGTTGAGGAGAATTTTTTTGTTGTTTATACTGTATTTGTGGTGACGGTGTGGATTGGGATCATTTGATGGATAGTTAAATTGAAATGATGGTGTTGGATTGATTGGTTGTGAAATTTGTTGAGTTGATAGGTTATAACATAACTGTGAAGATGATATGTGTGAAACGTGAGTTGTAATTGAGACATTTGGATGAGTGGTAGATGTGATTGATAACCTAGTTGAGTTTATGGTGGAGATGCAACTTAAAGACTAGATGATGGAGTTGCGTTCATGCATAATTACGAACTTCATGTTGCCATGTCTTTCAATGTTGTTTGCAGGGTAAGCTGAAGACTGCGATTCAACATTGGTAGTGTGCAAGTCTTTTGACCAATATTAACAGATAAGTATCAAATTTGCTCCATTTCATCAGGAAGAGTGTTTAAGAATGGTGTTAACTTGAAATTGCTCTAATGGCATCTTATAGATGTTCATATCATTTGAGTATCAGATGAACTCACAAATAGTGATCATGTAGCGTCTCTCCTTTTCGTGTAAGTCGAAACTTATCGGATTCTTATACAACCTTTGTCACTTACGTTCTTGTTTTGTTATGGACGTTCATTGCATAAGCAGTTTAATCTTCTCCCTAAGTTCTTTTGCCACTTCGATGTTGACTCACAAGAGCATAGATTTGTTGGTAGGCCTTGGAGACATGGCAGGAATGATGTTTATTGCTTTGATGTCACAATCTGCTTGAATGCATTCGCGGGAGTTTGTTCACATATTCCTTAAGCCTTGTTATCCTTCCTCATGATTGAAAGGCCCAGACAAGTGAGTCCTTTTTTCAACAGAAGCAAGGAATCAGTCTTCCATGTGGTCTATTCATCATATACGTTCCATTCTGCTTTTCCTATGAATCATACAAGTGGTTTTTTCAAGATCGGTGGTTTGTTTGTTGTGTCCTCGAAAGAATGTAAGTGACTTATCAGCTAAGAGTCGTCAATTGGGGTTATCAAAAAGATTACAAAATTTGATCTATCTTTGGTGGTTGATAAGAAATTGTGTTTGGTACCGTGATTCGTTGAGTCTTGAACTGAAACTACACTGGATTTTACATTCTAGACAAAACGGGGGAAACAAGTGGTTTATTCACAGATTTTACAAGTCAAGAAAGAATCCGTATAATTTAGAAAATGAGTTTGTTAAGTTTAATATTTAATTTGGTTTTTCATCTTAGTTTGTTAGGTGACAAAAGTTAAACCGGGTTCGGTCATTATCTAGTTCGATTGTTGACTAGTTTGGTCCTAGCTAGTTCAGTTGTCACTGGTTCGGTCTAGCTTATGGTCGGGTCCCAATAGTAAATTAGCTCGTTGTCGGTTCAAAATATTCTAGTTCGGAACTTCCAAAAGTAAACAGCTCGTTCGGTTCCAACAAGAGCGACTCGTTCGGTTCCAACTTAGATTACTCGTTCGGTTCCAACTATAGTAATCTAGTTCGGTTCTCCTCGTTCAGTTCTAACTATAATATCCTAGTTCGGTTCTCCTCGTTCGGTTCCAACACAAAGTATCTTGTTCGGTTCCAACTACTACGAAACTCAAATTTTCAAAACTCAAAAAGGATCAATTTTTGAAAGGTTTTTTAGCAAAATTCTTTGTATAACTAGTGGGTTAATAACCTTTAGGAACTCTAAAAATGAAAACTTGAAGGTTTTTAAGCCAAAAAAATTTGAATCATATTTTGCTCTTTGTAAAAGGTTTTTTTGATACATATCAAAACACAAAAACTAAAAACACACTCTATGGCTCTTGATACCAATTGCTAGAATATATGTAATCTATATGATCAAACCAAGAACAAGAGTGAGATGTGGGTTGTGATGTTAGAGAGGAGCATTGCGATGAAAAATGGATGAATTGTATAAGATGGAATATGGAAAAATGGAAAACCAACCCTCTACAGGCTAGGAGTGGGGCTTGTTATATGGTCCTATAGGCCGGCTAGGGCAATGATGGCTTCCACATGGGCCTTGGGCGGACTAGATTTAACTAAAATATAATAATTACACTAACTACGAGCTAAGACCTGTGTATCAACTTGGGAGTGTCGACCACTTTTTGTGTTTCCAACACCATGGAAGGAAGACCATGCTTTTTAGTTGGTTTCATATAATTTCTAATATACTTAAATAAAAATTACCCAAAAAGGATACATTGTTTGCTGTCTAGCAAGCTCTACTAAGTGTTGGGGAGTACCTCAAACACAAGACCAACCATAGGAGTTGATTTGTGAAAACAAGATACAACACATAAGCTATTTACAAGCAATAGGGACAACTAACACGTGATAGTTCAGGTTTGTGAGAACATATAAAACAGTGTCTTAATGACATATTTATTGTTGCAAACACTCTGTAAAGAGAGTCAGGATATGGTTACATTTCGGGCATATGAATAAAAATGCAGATCTATATCGTGTGTAGTATTCCTTATAGGTATGTTTGGTACAGGCAAGAAGAATAACATCGACGAAAGAGATATTAAATGGTTGTTGGTTGTCGGGTTGACTTTCAAATTTGGAATAAAAACCATTTAATTTGTGATGGTTTCAACTCAACAAACGGCTTGTATGGAAAAAAACCAATCCATCTCATAATAAAGAACAACGATCAGCAAAAGTACGGACCTTCTGGTCCATCAGATCATTAGCAATTTCAATTTCCTCTTGCATGGTATTTGGCTTGGAAGCCATCACACTCCCTTGAATCATGTCAGGAAGTCCCCCAACATACTTTTCAACTTGATCAGATTCTTCAAGAAACATTCTCCCGCACATTAATGCCAATTCTTGGAAACGTTGCATATAGCTTGCAACATCAGTTCCATTGACCTTTAGGTTCCAGATCTCAATCTCTAGTTTCTTAATCTCACCTCTAGGGCAGTATTTGTCGGTCAGCATCTTTATTAAATATTTTCATGTCATTTCGTAAGCAGCATTATGACCAACAGCCTTGACGTGGGAATTCCACCATGTTAGAGTGGCCAAGTAGAGTGCAAGTGGTAAACTTGATTTGGTTCCCAACAATGCAATTGCTTATATAAAAGACATATTCCATCCTCTCGAACCATTGGGTTAACCCAACAACTCCTTCAGTACCCTTGAAATTAAGAGGTTGACATTTAAGGAAGTCACTGTAGCTGCACTCACAAGTAGCTATGAAGACTTATCAAATAACATACTAGATGAGAGGAAAAGAGATTGTTTTAGTGAGAGAGAGGGTTGGATGAACACTTAGAGAGAGAAAGTAAACATATATTAATGTGTGTAAAAATGAGCAACCAACTACCTCTCTAAGGCATGGAGAGGTGTTAATATACTTACAATAGATGGTGGACTTGGGCTTGCATAGGTTTATCCATGGGCCTTTAGCTAACTAACTATGTATGTTTCCAAAAATTACTTAACGAGCTAACGACAGTTATCTATGGAAGCGACCGACACTTTCCTAGGAATTTTATATTCCTAACAATCTCCCTCTAAGGGAGGTCGCTCCATTTTACAAAAACTTAAACTTAGCATACTATGCTTAAACTTTAGTCTTGAGCTCGTTTAACTTTAATCATTAATCTTGTGGTTTGATGTAGTGATCATAGACTTTAGGTCTTGAGCTTGTTCCTTAGCTTGTCTTAAATGTGATCTTGAACACCTTGAAATCATCAACCAAGAATAATCTCGTTTCACCATCTTGTAAATTTTGCCACCATGTGATCTTGTGACTTCTGGACCGACATGCTCATACCTTTCTTGATTTGTTGACTTGAAAAGCTTTAATGTTGCATCTTTCTTGAAATTCTTTAACTTTAACACTTCGTCACTTTAAGATAGACGTTCAGTATTAGAGTGACGGAAACTTCTTTGAAATTCTTTGACTTTAATACTTCGTCACTTCAAGAAAGATGTTCGGTATTAGAGTAGCGGATGTCTTGAAACATGTACTTGAGCTTTCACGATGTCTTTATGTTTGTCGGTCGGGTATGAGCATGTGGCTATGAATTTTGTGAGTCAGCTGGAATCAGGTACCTTCACCTCCATCTTTAAGTATTCTGCATTAAAACAGTTAGCAATAAAGCGGGGGGACAAATATGGCTTTGTCATTCGCCCGTGTTTGGTTGGAGTAACCTTCGAATCCATGACGATTGACCTGTGATCAGGTAGATTCAATTTAAGAAGAATCTCCTTGACATGATTTCCAGCTGAAGTATCAAATCTTTCTAACACATGTGTATCAGATTCATTAAACTCAGCATGTTCTCATTATCGAAACGTCTCAAAGCAGACAACACGATAAGAGTGAACCAACGAGTTACTATCTTACCGATTGAAATAAAAAATTGATTTGAAAATCAATCGACGTGTCACTTGCTAAAGTGGTTTTGTGACACATCAAGAGTGTTAATCATTTCAAAATTCATCATCAATCGTCAATTCATAACCTGGAACAAGTTTGATTCTTATAGAATCGTACCATCGTTTCTTTCCAGTTGTCACAAGTTTGATTCGTATAGAATCACACAAGTCACCTACCATGAGCTTGTTTGATGTTGGCTCAAGCAGGATTTCCATCTTCATTGTGGATGATATCACTCGGATGTTCTGGCAAAATTACAAGGATAATGCGTAGGACTCTTAATATACATCTTGTTATTCGCATTTTGTAATTTAGCAAGCTTAATTTGACAAGTGTCCTAATGAGATTTATGGATGATCTCTTTTGGCTCTAGACTCAATAGTGAACTTTGGTTTTAGTGATCGGAGGCTGGAGCTGACTGCCTCCTTTTCAATATCAACTAACTCGGAGTGAGAAAGTCGATAGAAATGCGTGTAATCTCTGTGAGAAATGAAACAAGAGTCTTTCGAGAGACCTTGAGTGGCTAGGGAGGGTTGTGCATTGCATAACTGGATCCATGATGTCAGTCTTCAATGTCAGCAATCATCTTTGTGATTCTTGACAGCAGATGTATTAACCCGGTTTCTGCCTAAGTGTAAGGAGGTCTTTTTTCTTTTCACCCTTTATCTTAACTTTTCTTTTTAATTCTTCAACTCCTTCAGCACTTACCGAGACTTCATGACTAGTACCTTGTTGGGGTTGTTTCAGTACTAGCTCCATCTCAGTCGGCACTTTTCCCGATTCTCACTTTTTCTCCTTTTGTATCATACCTAAGAACTTCTACACTATCTAGTGGATATCCCTGGGTAGATCCCTCCCGTTTTGTCTGGATCATGGGATTTGAATACCTATTCCTAACCACCTTATAACTCCATAAATTTAAGTACATGGTCGGTCTTTCGGGTATTCCATCACAATCAAAGCCAAAATCATTGAAAAGTTCAATCAAAGTGTTTGATATAAATATAAAAAGATTTACACTATAAGAGTTTTTCATCATCACTAAAAGCTCCCCCTTAACATGTATATCATAATCATAGTACATGCTAAGTGTAGAGTGCATTGAGTCCATTTTATCTGATCACATTTCAATACAAATTAAATTCAATTTAATCACATTTTCTCCCCTTATCCAAAATGTTAATCTGTTAATATTTTGGATATTAATTTGATTAAACGTTCGGGGACAAAATGTTACACAATCTCTAACAGGAACATTTTAATGCTCCCCTTTAATATTTGAGGGTATATAAGACAGTGCTGAGTACAATAATTTGAATTTTTTTGAATTTACTAAGAAATTCTTGAAAATTTTGTACTCGAGCACTCCTTATTATCACCGTAATGTCTACACTACATATATACAAATTCACAAGTTTATATTATTCACGAGGAATGACCTGTTATGATGAGGACATCATATGATAAATCATATGGTCCTTTGCAGCAGCCGAAAGTCACCATCGTACGGTCTCCTACCAACAAATTTCTCTAGGCTCTGCATAATCCTCCTGGTCTTTAGCTGTTTATCAATTGCCTGGATCATAGCTGCTGCTTTCTCTCTATCACTTGTCTCCAGATAGACTGTGGCAGATACTTCATCCGAATTCCCTTTAGAAGATCATTAAGAGCAGTCCGAACATCATTGAGTGTACCATCACTAAACTTGTGTAGTTCATTAATACTCATCAATATGTTCTTCTTGTCTTTGTTCTGGTAAATGAATCCTTTGGGATTGGAGTATGCTGAATAAGCTTCCCTTAGTTTAAGATTTGATCTGTACGTATCCGGCTTTATGAGGTTGAGCTTCTTTTGGTAACTTTCGACACCTAATTGAAGATCTTCCACACGCCTTTGAATGACAATGCTTCTTGTAAACATTCGCAAGGAGACATTAAAAGCAATGCGTTCTTCAACAGTGAGATTAGTTAACTTTCCTTGAACAAGAAAAAGTAGCATGTCTTCGATGTCTTGAATGCGAAGCCTTTTGAAATCTCCTTATTTGAGTTTGTGCAGCTTGTCATCATCTCTACGAATAGTGATCCAATCCAGATGCTTGTAATTCTGCCATTCAATAATTTCTAGCTTTGTGATAGCAATTATTCTACATTTGGAGTAGACATCATGAGCAGATTCCCTGTTAACAGCATATCCATAGAATTGTTGTCGTTTTCGCCCCCAATGTAAGATTCCCCAGAGTGCATGCTTGTCATAGTTAACTGGCACTTGACTCCACATTGTGTTAGGGACCAAATCTTTAATCTATTTGATATGCCCGTAATCTGCAGCCTTGGTCTTCATCACTGAAGTTGTATATTTTCGGCTTGCGACACCACCACTTAGATACTCTAGGTCGCTGTTAATGAAGTGATCGAAAGGTATGACACGACGACCTCGAGAATTAGGTATCAATAGGGCCTTCAGGGTTGTTCCAGACTAATTGATAAGTGGTTGCCTTGTAGACTTCTTCCAGGAAATATTCAAGTTCTACCAGACTCTTGCATGATCCCTTCATCAGCTCAAATGTTAGATCGGTTAATACTTCTGGAGTTAAAGTATCAACTTTAAGCCGGTTCATCACGAATGCTGAGAAATCAAGAGGAGTGTCCATCAGCTTATTAAACGACTCACGCGGATCTTCCATCTGGGCTAAAGAGCTTATCCAAGGTTAAACAGGTCCATGAGCATCAAGCAAAGTCTTGTTCTAATCATAATCAGGAGAAGGAGGTCTTGTTGGTTTTTGAAACCAATCAGGATGCTGAGAGGTCTCTTCATCAGGTTGATCTTCAGGATTGAATGGAGCGGTGATTATCACATGAGTATCTTCTGTTACTTGAGTAGTTTGAATGATAGTGCGTGGAGCATCCGTCATTTTAGTATCTCTTACAACCAGATTGACATTCACATCCCTGTATAATTCATTTGCTTCGTCCTGTTCATTTGTCTCCTCTTCATTTTGTTCATCTCCCTCAACATTCGCATCTTGAATTTCTTCATCATCAGTGTATTCAACATGAGAAGGTGTTTGAACCCTAGGATCAAAGCTATCTTCTTCTTTATCTTCTTTATCATGAGTGGAAAATTTAGGATGAACAAAGTCATCACCATCGTTGTCTGAATTGGTTTGCTCATCATCATCACCTTGTTCTTCATCATCTTGTTCATCATATTCCTGACCATCATCATCTTGATTATCAACATCATCATTATCATCATCATTTTTTCTTTCTGCATCATCATCTTCATCGGAACTGGATTTCCAAGAAATTTGCTCATCATCAGAACCATATTTAGGTACATCGGGAACCACTGGTGTAACACTAGTTCCTTCATCTGCACCTGATCCGCTGGTATGAGAGCTACGGTATTCAGTCAAGCTTCTTTTAGTGACAATTCTCATTTGTTCTTCCTCCGTCAATGCCACTTCTGATAGTGTCTCCAATCCTTGAGTGGGTTGCTTCTTCATACTTGGTTTAGTCACCTTAGCAGTTGTCTTGAGTCTTTTTCCTTTTGTAGTTGGAGGAGTCTTTGCCTTGTCAGATTCAACTTGCTTCTTCTTGACACTTGCTTTTGTTTTTGGAGGTTCAGTTCCTGAAGCAATGGCATAGTACTCTTTGTAGGATTCTGAATCTTTGATGGCTTCATTTGTTAAATCAATAGGCAAAATTGCACCATACAGCTGAGTGTCCTCATGCCTAGAGACAACCTTGATCATGGTGAACATGGGGTCATCCCTGGCAAAGTGCCAATTTACCTTGTTCCTTCTTGGAATTGATTGAACCTTAGTCATGAAGAAGTTGACGATGACCTTGGTGAAGCGAGGGTAGTACATCTCATTACTCCTCTTGACATTCTTGTTCTCTACTTGATAAACAAAGTCCTCCCACAGAAGGTAGGCAAAGTCTACGTTCTTCTTATGGTACATGCCCCAAAGGATTTGAGCTTGGGATAGTCGAAGACTGTCATATCCTGTACTTTTACCACTCAGACACTTGTTGATAACCGCAGCAAATGATCTTCAAGGTCGATGTAGCCTGTTGACATTGACACCAGTAATCACTTTTATCTCTCCACTGTGACCAAGATCTCTAAGAAATATGAGAATTTCCTCTTCAAAAGGTAGTTCTTCGAATTGCTGATCAGGGAGTTTAGGGCATATTTGAAGCATTTGTCTGAAGTACTCAAGATTCACAATATGTTTCTTGTTGTTCATTTTGAAGCGAATTGAGTGGTGATGAACTTTAGCAGTGGCCCAAAACTCTTGCATGTATATTTCAGGAACATCTGCCGTGATCTGGAATGCCTTGTAGAAGGGAGTGAGTTTCAAAACATCATACACCACTTGAAGAGTTGCTTCTTTGGACTTGAGGTCTAAGCTTAGTCGAAGATTACTTTTGCCAATCTTGAGTCGGTTGGCAGGAGCAACTAAAGCATCATCCAATGCAATCTGTTCAGCTCTTGTGGTGTCCATGGTTCTGCTTAAGAAAGAATCAATACAGTTTTTATATATAACCAAGTTTATATATAACTATATAGACCTTTTATGTGAACGTTTTATGTTTCATTATGATGTGAAAATTAGGACCTTTAAGACTTTTAGCACTTGAAAAGATATATTCCTCTGAATGGCAACTTAGATAGACTTATGAGCTTAAGGAATTAAGGCAACTTCTTTGACAATTTAGGAATCGTGGTTTTTCTAACTAGTAGAGATTTAAGATAACCTAAGTCGTATTTTAGTTAACCTTGATATTACCTTGCTTATAAGACTATTTTAAACTGAGGTAGATAGCATAATTAACCAATTTTAATTAGCCGGCTAAATTAACTTTTAGTTTGCCTTCAAATTGAAATTTTGATCTTAAGTGTTTTTGGTCTATATCTATTAGATTGGTTCCTTAAAGATTTCACTAGATCGGGTCCTTAATGAGAACATCTAGATCGGGTCTTTAAACAAATCTATTAGATCGAGTCCTTGATGAGAGAGCTAGATCTGGTCTTTGAGAATAAGTAGATTGGTCCTCAAATGTATGAACTAGTTCGATTTCCAAAGTGGGTTGACTAGATCGGTTCTCAAATGGACAGGATTAGTTTGGTTACCAAAGGAAGTTGACTAGTTCGGTTCCATAAGATAAAGACTAGATCGGTTCCTTAAGGTTTCAACTAGATCGGTTTTAGATCGGTTCATAAAGTGAAACGACTAGTTCGGGTTCAAGATTTTTATCTAGATTGGTTCCTAAAGGATTTTGACTAGATCGTTTCCAAGGGGATTTGACTAGTTCGGTTCTCAAAGAGGCTTGACTAGTTCGGGCCTCAAAGGTTCTGACTAGTTCGGTTCCCAAAGGGGTCAAGACTAGATCGGTGCCCAAATTGACACGACTAGATCGGGTCCTCACACACACAAAAATTCACAAACATGATTTTGATGCACACAAGATGTTCTTTTACCATTTATTATCTTAAGGATACCTTTAGACACAATTCTAACAACATTTATCCACTGATTCATCAAGATTTTACAAGACACGAACACTTTTACACATTTAGCACATTCATTCAATTATCTACAGACAAGGGTAAGTTTTAATGGCTCAAACACATTCAATAATTGATAAACATGCATTCTATTACAAAACCCATCAACATTTTATATTATTTCCCAAAATCCAAAATTTTCGAGCAAATATTCTATCAAGAACACATTCATATGAAGTCCAAATGGAAAACTGCTTTAAATGGGTGTTCAATACTCCAAAACAAACAATATCCCTTACTCAATTTAAGGTTTTATGCAGCTTTGATTTTGACGAACCCTAATTTGATTATTAGGGCTTTTCGAGATCAAACCCATATGAAAAACTTGATTTGACTGAGATATAAGTTGTTTGGAGTGAGATGAACAAGATCTTAGTTATACCTTATGCGTGATAACAACAATACGAGAAGAACAAGCAAGTGACGATTATAAATTGTTTGGGAGTTAGGTTCGTGTGTGTGTTTGTGAGAATAGGGGACATGTTGTGGTGGTAAGGGTTTATTAACACAAATTTAATTTTAACATATTTGGCCCCTTAAGTTTCTACTTTTATCAGTTTTGCTTAATTAAGTTTTATAAGGCATATACAAGATAAACAAATAGCACAAATAGTCCCTAATGTTTATACTATCATACCTATAGACTTAATTTTTGCAGAATACTCCCTAAAGGCATAAACACATAACATATAAAGCACACGAAAGCTAAGCTCAATTATCTTTCCTTAACAAATGATATTTCGTTATTGTTTAAAACCTTTTCCTTTTAAACGCATTAATATTATGAAGAAGATATTTAACATTTCCCCCCCCCTCAAATAATAACCCAGTTTTTATTTAAAGAGCTGTAGTCATTGTTTGAGTGGTGGAATTATTTTTGAAAAATCTTTTTGTGATTACTGAAAACACTGATTCATTGTGAAGACAACTTTTTACCAATAAAAATAAGATTTCTCTTATTTTAACACATAAACGTACTGACACGTACACTTATGGTAATATAGGAAGCAGGGTTGTGTTGCAAAGTAAACACAAGCCTTTTCATGGTCATAAAGTAGACCATGCCCGAGAATAAATTCCCGTTAAGAGGTCAAGTCTCCTTTTTGACGGAATACTTGCCTTTAAGATGATGATCGAGCTGCTATCTGAAATAATAGCAAGCCATTTTTGGCATGTTTTGAAAAACTTTTGAACTTCTGCTCAAACTTCATTTACAGCCTTGTATCATTATTAAATGACATTTCTAAGACTGTAAATGTTATCGATTTTCAGAAGACATGCCATTATCATCTCTTTTTATTTTTTTCTCATATTTTTAATTTTTTCTTTGGTTTTAAATATTTTATATTTTTGTATTTTGATTTTATAAAAGTTTTCTGAAAAAATGAAAAATCTTTTTGGTTTTTATGGTTTTTAATATATATATATATATATATGATACATGATATTTGAATAGGTACCACCACTATTCTTTAGCTTCATCTACCATTATTTTTAGGAGATTATTTTTCTTTTTTTTTTTTTTTTTTTTTTTTTTTTTTCTTTTTTTTTTTGCGTTAAAACTTTGCATTCCTAGATTGTTGATAAGAAATTCAATTCTTTCTCTGCATAGGGCTTTAGTGAAGATGTCCGCTAGTTGATACTCCGTGTTGACAAAGTAAAGCTCTACTACTCCATTCTCAACTTGCTCTTTTATGAAGTGGAATCTGATGTCTATATGCTTTGATCGAGAATGTCAAACGTTGTTGCAGCATAAGGCAATAGCGCTTTTATTATCACAGTACATTAGAATTTTATTGAATACATGGCCATAGTCGATAAGCTGTGATCTCATCCAAAGGATTTGAGCACAACAGCCAGACATAGCAATATATTCAGCTTCTGTATTGGATATCGCAGCGCTTTTCTGCCTTTTTGATGACCAGCTAATAAGTCTGTCTCCCAATAATTGCATACTTAGATGCACTTCGTCTAGTATCTTAGCAACCCGCGTGATCAGCATCTGCATAAGCTGTTAGAGCAATAGAAGAATCCTTTGGATACCAGAGTCCCCGATTTACGGTACCTCTTAGGTATTTAAAGATTCTTTTTACAGCATGGAGGTGCTTTTCGGTAGGCTTTGTTTGATACCGGGCACACATGCATACAACAAATGTTAGGCCTGGTCTACTGGCTGTAAGATACATAAGGGTGCCAATCATTCCACGATAGCGTGTAAGATCTATGGCTTTCCCTTGTGTATCTTCATACAGTTTGGATTTCTCCACCATGGGAGTATCCACGGGGTCACTAGATTCCATACCGTATTTTTTTAAAGATTCGAGAGCATATTTAGATTGGTTTATAAAGATGCCTCTGGGACTTTGTGAAATCTGTAATCCTAAGAAAAATGATATTTTGCCCATCATCGACATCTTAAACTGAGAACACATTATTTTGGAAAATTACTCCTAAATCCCTAGTCAAGTAATTGTAAGCAAGAACGTTGAGACGATCTAGGATGTGATTGAGAATGAAGCGCATTTCATAATGATGGTTATCAACAATGACTTGAGTGCGTTGGCAATGGTCACAAAACATTTCATGAGTGAGCATTGGAAAGGGGTTGTTAGGCCCTAGTGGTTAAAGTGGTGGGAAGTTTGAAAGTGGAGGTGGTATGGTCGAGGGTGGTGGTGGCAATGATAGAAGTTATGGTGGAAATGGTAGGAGAGGAGGTTCCATGGCCGAAAGTGGTAGAGGTTGATTAGCCAAACGCTCGATGGAGTCGAAGGATGGTCTTGGTGGAGGGGTTTGTGGTTCTAGGCGGCAGGTCTTTTAGAGAGTCAAAGAGAGCTTGAGTAGAAGTGGGAGGAGTTGAGAGAAAGAGTTCGACGGGGTCCAAGCTTATGGTTAGTGGTGAGGAGTATTTGGAGGGTTGAGTTAGTGCCGATGGAGGAGAAGTCAAATGAGGTGGAGATGTTTTTAAGGTGAGCAAGAGTTTGCTTGGTGAGATTCCTGGTGTTGTAATTGGTAAAAGTGGTGATGAAACAATTAGAGATGATGAAGGAGCCGTTTGGTAATCGGTTGGAGGAGATAAAGCTTGGTATGGAGGTGATAACGGACGAGGATTGCTAAAGCAACAAGGTCGGACGCTAATCTTAGCGGTACGCTTAAGGTTACTTGTAGGTTTATTTTCTTTGTTTGACTTAGGGATTGTTTATTTTGGATAGTTATATGTAAGGAAATGGTGTTTGGCACAATCCATTTTATAGTGTAATGATTTGAATGAAAGAATGTTTTACTTGATATCTTGGTTAAAATCTAATCATTAGATATGCCTAAAGTTAACTCCTCGACTCTAAGATCAGATAGAGAAAATTGGTGGGAATTGGTTGAGGTAAGAGCTTAAAATTTAAATTTGCAACTTCTGCACAGTGTTGCCGGTTCTACCGGTTCCTTTTGTAAAAGAGAACCGGCTTTGTATTTGAAAAGAACCGGCGACTGCAAAAGTTGCAGAAAAGACAATTTTTCTAGTGTGTGCTTATATGAGACGATGTTGAAGATGCGGTTTTCTCGACTCTAAAGAAAAAAAATAGGTATATATGAGATAACCCAAAGTCTCCATATTTTTTATGTAGCTTCAATTGAACGTGTTTGAAACAACATATTGACCATGTATTTCTTTATGGACGTTCAAGAGACATATGACATGCAAAAGCAAAAATGTTTTTATTTTGTATTAAACAATGCTGAAATTTATGTGTGTCCTATTCGTGAGAATTTTTTTTAAAGTCGCTTTCAGTTTTTTTTTGAAAGTGCAAGAAGGTAAAAATGCATACATATAGTAGATATATAATGCATACATATAGTAAGTTTTGGACAAAACCTGAAAGTTTTTGTGGAAAACATTGAGGGGGGGTGAATACGTTTCCGATTAAAATCTAAAAACTTTTTTTATCAAATGCCCGAACAATCGTGACTTAATAGGAAAAATACTAATAATAGTCCATGACTATATCAAGTGAACAAGCATAAACATCAAGCAATAACAGAAGCATAATTATAAAGTAAAGAAATAACGATATGTAAAGA
>BQNB010133080.1:0-18523 GCA_026074375.1 Tanacetum coccineum
TTGTTTTGAAGACTGCAACATCGGTTGTGAGCCGGCAAGATGTAGTAAACCTTTATCAGCCCACAGTTTATATTATTTATTTATTTTTATTATTATTATTATTATTATTATTATTATTATTATTTATTTTTTTTTTATTATTTTTTTTTCAACATATTTTCCGTAATAGAGAAAATTTCGTTTTAGAAACTCAAGTATCAGGCTGAACTAAGATGAATATTTTCGTTTCCGAAAGAGCTTCTTTTTAGAAAATGTCGGTTTAAAGTTAAAGCACAACTAAGCACGTTTATTAGTCAGGTTAAGAGCTCCGGGGAGAAAAAGCGACAAATTACACTTAAAAGCTTTTAAGATTTCCAAATAATCCTTGTCTAGCATCCTACTTGTAAATAACACTATCATTTTCCGTTCTTCCCAAATTTAAAATCCCTAATAAAAGGATCCGCGAAAGCTTAGCCTAATAAACTTACGTTTATTGAATGGTTAAGGGACAAAGCTAGGGCTCAACACGCCCGATAGAGTCAAAATTTATTCTCATTCTACCCATTGGGAAAGTCAAAACTGTGACAAAACACTTATTTTATTTTTGAAATTTTTAAATTTTTTCATTTTTTTTTTTGGTTATTTTGGCAAAAAATTTTTGGTCGGGTCTGGTTAAAACGGGATTACGTGATAACAACGGCTGCAGGCAAAATCAAATCGAAGATTCCCCCCATACTAGAACTAAACATCGTCCTCGATGTTTTAAAAGGGGTACCTACGTAAATCTAAGGCCGTTTATTAAGTGTGCCAAAAGATAAAACGTTAGTCGATTAGATTTGGATATTGGATTCCCAAAAATAAAGCTGAGGATGTGAAACTCTTGTGGATGAAGGGCAAAACTGAGAGCACGAGAGTCTTCACAATCCGGGCAATCCTGGACATACAACACAAAACTCAAAACACAGATAAAACACTGGTAATTGAATAGGTAAGCCTCCTCACACAAAAAACAAAACACTTATTCATTACTACATACTACTACTACGATAAGCATGGGGTGCCTCCCACGAAGCACTTGTTTAAGGTCGCTATGCTTAACCCGTCCCTTAATTTATTGGTCAATGGGGAACGTTTGGAGATCCGGGACTACCAATTGTGGTACGTCCCCTCCAAAGTAGTGCTTCAAACGATGACCATTCACTTTGAAATTTGGCCCGGAGTTTTGGGATAACTCGACAGTGCCATATGGAAAAACTTGGGTTACAGTGAATGGTCCACTCCAGCGGGTCTTAAGCTTGCCCGAGAAAATCTTCAATCTAGAGTTAAAGAGGAGGACTCGATCACCGACGTTGAAAACGCGGTTTTTGATCTTGGAGTCATGGATTCTCTTTGTTTTCTCTTTGTAAATCAAAGAATTTTCATAGGCATGATCACGAAGTTCATTAAGTTCATTGAGTTGAACTTTTCTGTGATCACCCGCGGTTTTGATATCAAAGTTTGTATGCTTAAGGGCCCAGTAAGCTTTGTGCTCGAGCTCAATCGGAAGATGACATGCCTTCCCGTATACTAACTTGTATGGAGTACACCCGATGGGTGTTTTGTAAGCTGTGCGGAAAGCCCAAAGTGCGTCATCTAATTTATCCGACCAAGAGGCACGATTTTCGCCCACGGTCCTTTCAAGAATTCGTTTCAAACCACGATTGGATACCTCAACCTGCCCACTTGTTTGTGGGTGATATGCGGTGGAGAGACGATGAGTGACTCCGTATTTAAGCATGACCTTTGAAAATTGGTCATTGCTGATTTATAAGCTTATAAATTAGCTTATAATTCAACACAATAAAATTCATATAATTCGTCAAATAAGCTGATTTATAAGCTTATAAATTAAGACATCAATCACCTAATATGTTAGCTTATAATTCAGCAAACTAAATTTATATAATTCGTCAAATAAGCTGACTTGTAAGCTTGTAAATTCAGATGATGATAATTTATAAGCTTATTCACATCAAATAAGCTAAAAAATAATAACATAACAACAGATCTGATGTTTAACCTGATGTTAATGAACCGGAGAACAAGATGATCGATTGTTGATCGATTGATGATCGGTTGTAGATCGATTGATGTGTTATTTTTGTTGTTATGTATTTAATCATTCTAGAGGGAGAAAAAGAATGATATGATGGAAAACACACATTATGAGGTGTTTATCAAAAAATAAATATATATATATATTGTACAAAAATACCCCTCGAGTGTAAATATGCAATTTAATCTCATTCATTAGATGAGATGAAGATGGAGGGTGATGATGAGTCCCCCGGTATTCACAAAATGTTTGGTATCCAAATGAACTTAAATCTTAATATAGATGTACTGGTATTGCTTGTATCACTAGAATCCGGATCAATTGAGAAACATAAACTTGGATTTGGGATATTTTGAGCTCTGGATCTCAATTCATCGGTTTCTGTCGTCGTTTGAATTTTTTTCCTTGACGCTGGCTTTAGGTTTTTTTCGGCCTATTTGTTGTTGTGGTTTGGCCTTGGCACCGTGTCTATAGTTTTTAACCAACTCGTGCGGCATCTTTGTAATAAATCGTGGTTGGGTGTCTGGTTGGGTCTAGTGTGGGGGTTGGATTGGGCCAGATTGTCTTGCCGGGCACCAGAAGATAAGAAGAGAGAAACCGGCGCCATAGAAAACGCGGCCATCAAATAGACCTTTTTGGCGGTTGAGATTTGCTTTTTGCACCATGATTTTCCCACACGTGGTTCCACCGTGGGGTCGTTCCATTCTTTATGGCAAGCTTCGAGGATGTCGTGGAGAGCTTCCTTCTGCAGTGATCACAAGCGCCGGATCACTTGAAATGCACGAACATATCTAAAAAGACGGCGGTGTTTCTCCGTGATGTCCCAAAAAAAACAGTTGTATTTGACGTCTTTCCTTGCCGTGCACACACCGCCGGATCACTTGATACGCACATATCTTAAATAAAAAGGGGTCGTCCCAAAATTAGTGTTTGACGTCTTTGAAAAACTTTATTTTCTGCTGAGACGACATTCCTTGGATTACAAAATTCCCCGCATGGTAGTTTGCAAAATCGGCAAACCATGGGGCATTATCATTACCATGAAAGGTAACCATCCCAAGTGTCTCGAGAGGAAATGTTTCTGTAATTTCCTTTTTCTCAAGCTCACTTTGATGGGGATTCTCAAGTCTAGAAAGGTGGTCGACGGCGAGATTTTCTGCTCTTTTTTTATCACGGATAACGACATCAAATTCTTGGAGCAGCAAAATCCACCGAAGCAATCTTGGCTTAGTATCCTGCTTAGCAAGCAGATACTTGAGAGTCGAATGGTCCGTATACACTATGCTTTTAGACAAGACAAGTTATGGCCAGGATTTTTCTCGGAATGCATTAAACTACGGCAAGTAATTCTTTTTCCATTGTAGTGTAATGTGCTTGAGCCTCGGTTAATGTGCTTGAGCCTCGGTCTTGGTTTTGCTTGCATAGTGTATCGGCTGGAAGTGCTTGGTCTTGCGTTGCCCTAGGACGGCCACAATAGCAAAATCACTTGCATCACACATGATTTCAAAGGGCAAGTCCTAATCGGGGGAAACTAAAATTGGAGCCTGAGTTAACTTCATCTGAAGGGTCTTAAATGCTTTGATGCATTCCTTTAAGAAGATAAACGGAGTTTCTTTTTCAAGGAGGTGGGTCATAGGCTGGGCGATTTTGGAAAAATCCTGAATAAATCGTCGGTAGAACCCGGCATGACCGAGAAAACTCCAAATACCCTTCATGGTCGTGGGATGAGGCAGTTTTGCAATGACGTCTACTTTTGCCCTATCAACCTCAATCTCGGAGTTAGAAATCTTATGGCCAAGGACTATGCCTTCTTTAAACATAAAGTGGCACTTTTCCCAATTTAGCATAAGATTGGTGTCTTTATACCTTTGGAGCATTTTGTCTAAATGGGAAAGGCAAGAGGAGAAAGAATCACCGAAAACCGAGAAATCATCCATGAAGACTTCCATGGTTTTCTCAATCATATCGTGAAAGAATGCAACCATACACCTTTAGAACGTGCCCGGTGCATTGCATAACCCAAAAGGCATGAGACGATAGGCAAATGTACCGTAAGGGCAGGTGAAGGTAGTCTTTTCTCGATCAAGTGGGTCAATCGAGATCTGAAAGTAGCTGGAGAATCCGTCCAAAAAGCAATAGTACTCATTTCTGGCTAATCTTTCAAGCATCTGATCCATAAATGGCAACGGGAAATGGTCTTTACGAGTTGCATCATTGAGTTTTCGGTAGTCGATGCAAACTCGCCATCCTGTAACCAACCTAGTGGGTATTAACTCATTTTCTTCATTTTTTACCACGGTTATGCCTCCCTTTTTAGGGACACAATGAACCGGGCTTACCCAGGGACTGTCAGAGATAGGGTAAATTAACCCGGCATCAAGAAATTTGATAACTTCTTGCTTAATAACCTCATAGATTTTGGGGTTAACCCTTCTCGGATGTTGAACTACAGGTTTGGCATTTTCCTCCATCAAAATCTTATGGGTGAAAAACTGTGAATCTATCCCCTTAATATCAGAAATCTTCCAAGCTATGGCATGTTTGTGTGACTTAAGAACCTTGATCAGGGCGGTTTTATCCTCATCTTTCAAGTTTTTAGCGATTATGACGGGTAATTTGTCATCACCCTCTAAAAACGCATACTCAAGATAGGATGGTAAGTCTTTGAGTTCAAGGTCGGGAGGATCTTCATATGAAGATTTAACCTTTTCAGGCACATTGATTTCACAAACTGGTAACGGAGGGAGATTTAGGTCACTATTGATCACACTTAACAATTGCTCAAGGTAAATAGTATCTCCCTCAGAATCATAGATGCCGTCAACACCTGGTGGTATTGAATCATCATGTTCAAGAAATTCATCGATCTCTTCCATTAGAAAATCACTTTCTTCGAAGGGAGTGAAAGATGGAGAGTGAGAATCGATCATAAGGTCCGAAGTAGAAGTGGGATTGCTACTTTCAGAAATTTCAATTACTTCTTGAACATATTCTTCACAAGCAATGTCAATAACATCGACTCGGTTAACCGATTCAATGATATTGTAGGAAAAAGTCTTGGTATCACCAACTTTGAAGGTCACAGATTGGTCATCATTGTCTACGTGGTCATTTTTCACAAATCACCGTGACTCTATCAAGGCACATGCCGTCCTCTAAGAAAGGTCTCCTAAATTAGGGGAACCCCGAGATCGCAACGTAATCAACGACCACCAAATCGCAAGTAAAAGAAGAACGTTCCAACTTTCACGAAAACATCCTCGGCGATGCCGGTTGGAATAGAAATCGTTCGGTCGGCAAGTTCAAGTATCATTCGAGTTTTGGTCAAAGCTAAGAGACTTAGATCTTTCCAAATGGAGAGAGGCATTAGGTTGATGCTTGCACCGAGATCGGCCAAGGCTAAGCATTAACATTCACTTGGAAAGTCACACGTAAAGAAAATCTACCGGGGTCTACCAAGTTTCTCTGCGCGAACTTTTTTAGGATAACCGCCGAGCAATTCGTCGTTTACACCGTTGTCTTGTCCAACTCCAAATTATCTTATCTTTGTCATTGAGGAGCTTTCTAAACATTGGTGCAAATTTGGGCATGTGTAGGAGAGCGTCCGCGAAACTTAGCTCGAAATGGAGATTCCGAAAAATTTCCATAAATTTCGAAGCTAGAAGATCGTCTTTTTCACGGAGCTTTTCTTTGTTGGCCCTTAAAGGATAAGGCAAGGTTTGTTTAGTCCTTGAAGCAACAATGGGCTCACCAATTTGGTCATTAGTTTGGACCACCGGAGGTTGGATGTTCTCGGTGCTTGGTTGCACCGTATCCTTTGTCACCTCGGGTTCATTTTCCGTCTCTTTAGGAGGAGAAGAAATTTGAGGTCCATTATAGGAAACATCGCTTCGGGTAGTGATTGCTTTCACATCACCTTTCGGGTTAGCAATGGTGTTGCTTGGAAGAGAACCCGAGCCCGAAGTAGAAGCGGTATTACTATTCATGAATTTGGTGATCAGGTCTGTTATTATTAAAAATAATAAATTTGCATTTATTTGCTTATTTTTTTGCATAACTACGTCATTAGCTTTGACGTAGTTATCAAAATCGGGCTTAGACACAACTGGTTCTGGAAGAACTGGAGCTTGGTAAGGTGGAGCTTGAAAAGTCGAGGATTGATTAACATGGGGTTGGTAAACTTGTCCTTGATTGAAATTATTATCCCGATTTTGGTTAAGATTGTTCCCCCAATTTTGGTTGAAATTGATCCCCCGATTTTGGTTGTTTTGATGGTTTTGCATAGGTGGAAAACCGGGAGGTCAAATTTGGTTTGCAACCATCTGAGGTCGGTAACTGGCATTCCTTTGGTTGTAGTTAACTGCGGCGGCTTGTGACACGTATTCTTGGATATTGTCACGATAAATGTTGCCATCGGTGGCTAGACAATTTTGGTAAGAATGACCACCCCCGCAAGTTACACAACTTTGCTCAACTGCTTTTACAGGAGCGGGAGTTGGAGTTTGGTTTTTCTTATCGAGAATCAATGCTCTAACCATATCTTTCAGCTCAGCAACATCGGATAAAACTGCTGGGGTAGAAGGGTTCGTACTCACTTTGGAAACAATGGCCTTGCTTCGTGATTGACGAACTTTGGACTTGCTCTCGATGATTTTTTGGCATTCTCGAGGCATTTTATCCAGAAAGTATACCACAACCCCTCTCGGAGTTTCAATGAATCTTGAACATATCGAATTTAGGGCATTTATAAATGTATCGAGTTGATGCCAATCTGAAAACCCATGATGCGGCATCCCCTAAGAAATCATTGAATCGATCCCATGCCTCTAAAACGTTTCTCAATTTTTTGTTGAAATCTGTGATTTCATTTCGAAGATTTGTTGTTTTAAAGAGGGAGGGAAGAATTTGTTAATGAATTTCGAAACAAGACCATCCCATGTAAGAATCGTTCAGAGGGGGGCTCTTTTTCATTCGAGCCAAATCCGGGCTGCTCCCTCGAGGGAAACTGAAAAAGCAAAGACTTAACCGACGTACTAGGGACCGATCGGGAAACTTCATCGTCGAAGTGATCTTGTTGAAATATCGGATGTGAGCATGTGGGTCTTCTTTATCATGTCCAAAAAATTGCTTGTTTTGAACAAGATTAAGTAGACCAAGCTCTCTCAAAGTTTGTATACGCTAGGTAATATTCGGGAACAACATCGCACCTCCGTAACCCCTCGGTGGGTCTGCTTCGAGTAATAGCGCTCATAGTACGATTATCGTCCATCGAACTATGGGGAGGAATGAAAAGTTACTTTGGTGTTATATTGTTCTCAAGATGGGTGATTCAACAAGAAGTTTGTCGGACATGTTGTTGTCGACGTTTACCCGAGGCTAAGAACGAGTTGCGCATGCACAAAATAGAAATATAAAAAGAAAAATTACATAAATTTTTTTGTTTTTCAAGATTTTTTTCACTATTGGTTTTAACGATAATGAGATAAGACAACTTCACCAAATACTCACTTACTCACGATGCTCCTAAAAAGATAAACGCACAGGTGCCTGAGGAGTAGAATATCGCGAAGCTATTTCTCCTTTCGGACCGTAGTTTCTTGGAACAACCCTCCTATACACGCTTTTAAAGTTTGTTTAAACGTTTCCAAGGTGAGTCGTACTACCCGTAAGAGACACAAATGGCAAGTTTTTAAATCTTTGTTCTATTTGGAACCAACAAATCACACGAAGTTATTATGATAATACTCAAATGGGAAAATAATATTTTTGTATTTTACCAACCTTGTGAATTTTATTTCTTTGATTAAGTCCAAGATGTTTTTATATTTTTGGTTTTTCTTTTGTTTTTATATGATAATTATACTAATAAAAGAAAATGAAAAATACTTTTGTACTTTTTATATTTTTATAGAAGAAAATATTCACATATTCAAACACACATTGTCAAACGTAACGATAATCGTTTTCAGCCACCCCGACAACGGCGCCAAAATTTGACTCGCGCGATCTTACTCCTTTTTATATATAAATAAATATAGATAAATATAAATATACAACAAGGATCAAAATCCACGAAATCAATGTAACCGGAAATAGTATAGAGTGTCTCCGGGTCGTTATGTCCCAACGAGGCTTGAATGGAAAATCGAAAGACGAATTGATAATCGAAGTTTGAATAGGACAAGGATATGATTTGGGCACTAAACCTAAATAGCAAATGCGCGAAAAGATAAGCAAGGAAAATAAGCTAGAGCAAGCATAAAGGCTAGGAATGGTAAAAACACTAAAAACTTTTATAAAACACTAAAAACTTTTATACTAGGACACAAATAAGCTCAAATAAGCTTAAGACAAATCAAATAAGCTACACTAACTCTAAATAAGCAAATTCAGCAAGTAATTAAACTAAATTAAGCAGGAGAAACTCAGCAGTACTAACAACAGTATTAACTACCAGTACTAACTTGGAGTTAGTACTGCTAGCTTTAAGTTAGTACTGCTAGCTTTGAGTTAGTACTGCTAGCTTAAACAGAACACAATGAAACCAGAAATAAGCAAATAGGTTAAAACAGATCTTTAACTACCCCCTAATAAGCACTTGGGCATAAGAATAAGCAACTAGCATAAACTAAAAAGGCAAATAAGCTAAAGTAAGCTCTACTAAAGACAGTAAAGGAAAATGGCTTAATCTACTCTAAAAAGCTAAGGAAATCTTAAATAAGCAGAAATGATCAGCTAATAAGCAATAATGAACCACCAGTACTAACTGTTTTAACTAACAGTACTAACTTGGAGTTAGTACTGCTAGCTTTAAGTTAGTACTGCTAGCTTTAAAAATCCAAAAAATAAAAATAGAACTAGCAGTACTAACTATGGGTTAGTACTGCTTGTTCCAAACACCCCTTAAGATTTTCAAAAGTCATTTTTCTTTTTATTTTACCCTGATTTGGTGCTAAACAAATTATCAAATAACAAATTAAGACACTTATAAGCAGGCTTCAATCAAGAATAATCACTTAAATAAGCTGAATCAATCTAACAGTATTAACTAAACATACTAACAGTGCTAACTAAGAAAGTGACACAAACTATCTTTAAACTAACAACTAAGCAAGATAAGCACTAAACATCATGATAAGGCATAAATAAGCAAATATAGATAACTAATAAGCACTAATAAGCAGCTCTACAGTAAATAAGCAAATTAAGAAAATTAAAAACTTACAACTCCCTTGCTCAAAACAAAGTTAAACAGAGAGTCTACAAGCTCTAGCTTGTATAAAACAAGCTAGTGAGAGTCCATAAGCCCATCCAGATCCTGCTTATCATCCATAAACTAAGCTGTGGTGTTTTAGGTGAATTTTTGTGCCTTTTCTTCTTACCACTTAACTTGTTTAGGTTGATTAATAAAAACAGCTCATTAATCAGCTTTAAGTGAGAGCTTATTAACACATTTAAACACAATTAAATAAGGTTATAGACTTGGGAAAAAGGTGGAATTTTTAACTTTAAATACCTCAAATTCTCATTAAACTTGAAATTGATTACAAAGCTGAAAGTAAAAGCTGAAATGACTTAAATAAATGACAATGAAAGTAAAATTAAGCTAAGTTATCTATATTATCTAGGATGCCTTCAAGGCTTATAAAAGGCTCTATTTATAGCCGAAGTCTTCTCTTCTTGGTCTTCTTACCTATGCTTCTTTTGTGAGAGACTTCCATGGTGTTTTATGTGTAGGTGGTTTCTAAAACAAATCCAGCCTATCAATTTTGTGTGTGCCTTCTTTTGATTCAATCATAGCCTCGAAATCACTTAGAAAGTGTGAGGATTGCCACATGGCAATTATAAAGCTGGGGGGAGATAGTGGATGAGGAGGAAGTGTCTTACCCAAGGGGTTGTAGAGGTTGCAGGGTAAAAGAGGGTGAAGGGGACCCGTGAGTTGCATCTGGGGTTTTGTTGGGCGAGAAAGATGGGTTTTGTGTAGGTTGATAGCTTCGGTCCCTCAAGTTATACCTTCATAGCAAAATTCGATTTCAGCCCTTGTCTTTTTGTAATACAATTTGAGGTTTGGCAATTTTAGTCCCTCAAGTTGTATTTTCTTCATTTGGTTGACTTTTGACTTTGTCGGGGTTGACTTTCTGACTTTGACTGACTTTGGCTTCGATATGACTTTGTCTTTTCCATTCCGTGCTTTGTTTGGTCGTTTTTGGCTTTCTTTTTGAATATCGATCTCCTACTGATATTCAAATGCAAAACAGACAAATAACAATGTATTTTTGGTACACGTTTTAGTCAATTAAGCGAGTCCGTTTTCAATGAAAATGGTATGTGTAATTAAGGCAAATACAGTATTAACAACTTACAACAAATTAAGTGGTTAGTTACAGTTTGACGGAAAATGGCATGTTTTTGATTATACTTGACATCAAATTAAGTGTCATATTCAGTATCACATTGACATAATGTACTACATTGTAGTTTCATATCAAAGTGCATCACGGTGTTAATATATCATGTTTGTGTTTTTTTGGGTAGAATAACATGATGATGCACTAAACTAATAAGAGGAGGACGTGTATTTTATGTGCAGAAAACAGAGGCCATAATTCCAATACATGTTCATTGAAATTGCAACCATCGAAGAAAATCAAGTATCCAATAGAGCCGACAAGAGCGACAAGAGTTTTGGCTTAAAGGATGTACCATAAAGCTTAAAAGCGTTGTTTCACTATTATTTTTTTTCAAATTCGCAATCAGTATTGTATAGATATCAAAGCATTATTTACAAGACACATTTTCGGTTCTAAAATGTATAACATTTATTACCAAATATCAATACAATAATATCTCATTGTTTCTAAAATATACTCAGTATCTTTCTGTTCATTTTATATCATTTACTATATTATGTTATTTTATTTAGTGTATTGTGATTAAGTAGAGTATACATTATGATGCAGTAGATTATACACTATGATGCAGTAGAATAAGATAGTGATGCACTAGAGTGTTATTGTGATGCAACAATATGATAACATTGAGAAGTAGCAGTATGTATAAAATTTTGATGCAGTAAATTAACATTTTAATGTAGTATATTAACATTGTGATTTAGCAGTATGATATCATTGTGATGCAGTAGTATGATAAAATTATGATGCAGTAGAACAATATTGTGATGTAGTAGAACAATATTGTGATACACTATGATGCACTAGCTGTATAAATTGTGATGCACTATTATCTTTTTTGGATCACAATTAAAATTTAGTGAATCACAGTTTATTATTCATTTATCCACAATAAAAAAAAGTGGTACTAAACAGACACTGATCATTTATTACTAACCATTAATTCAATAGAATCTCATTGTTCATGAAGTATCCTCGGTATCTTTTCTATTCATATTTAATGCATCATAGTTACTACATCATGGTGTTATTGCTTAGTGCACATGATAAAGTAAAAAAATAAAAAACCAAATTGTGATGCATTCGATTTCTATATTACGATGCATTAGATTTATACATTGTGATGCAGTTAATAACATTTTGATGTAATAGATTTATACATTGTCATGTAACAGATTTATACATTATGATGTAGTAGATTTTATTCATTGTGATGCAGTAGATTTATAACATTGATACATTGTGATGCAAAAGATTATTCATTATGATGCAGTAGATAACACTGTGATGAAGTAGAATTATACATTGGGATACAGTAGATTCATAACATTGAATTTTACAAATAATTAAAAAGAACATTTAAGTACAACAGGGTATAAATGTAAACTCCATTATTAAATGTCAATAATTGCTGAAAACATAAACAATGTGATTAATGATAATATTTATGTACAATGAATCCGGCACTCGAGGACGTAATGAAATCATGTTAAAAAAACATTATTTTTAACAATCCATAAGAATCTAAAAATACTTGTTACGCGTTGAATAATCCTTTGATGCAATCCATTTTTTAGTATACTTGATATGTAAGAAATCACATATCCTTTTTATACCAAACATGGCCCTAAAATGAACAAATTGTGCTTGTATATTGCTTGTTTTGTCATTTGTGATGTGTAGGTACGGATAATGCAAAAATTACAAGAAAACAGTCAAAACTAGACAAACACGGACACGGGAATGGATAAAATGCACAAGAGCCGAGAGTTTCTAGCAAATGGTCAACAAAGTCAACCTTGGTCAACCTTTGGTCAACCACAAAATGACAAAACCCTCAAAATCCCAAAAGAGCCCTTAATGTTAAATCATTTTGCACCTAAAGTCTAAAATTAATAACACCGTTAGTCCTTTTAATATAAAAGACTAACTAACGGTCGTTATGTTTTTATAACCAATCCCTTTTAAACCGAGCCCAAGATAAAAACTGGCCGAATACCCTTAAATAGCCCAAGTCAACTATGTATAAAGCCCGGATCAAACGAATCAAATAAAAAAGGGGGAGGGAAAAACAGTTTTACTGTTTACCCGTCTTCCCCAATTCACCATCCTTGTAATTAACTCAATTTAAATGAAATTAACCCAATCCAACGTGACAAGTCAAAAATGCTAAGTGCCAAGCTACACCTCAGCACTACAAAACGTCACTCAAAGCCTTTGATTGGCCAAGCTCTTACACAAGGAATGACACACGGGCTCAAAGGAAACACACAAAGATGAAAAAAAATACACTAAAATCAATGCAAAAGAAGCACAGGAGCTCCCAATGATTGGATTGCCAGCATGGCAATCCGTGTAATCACATATTGATCCAACGGTGAAGATTAAAGATCCAATGATTGCAATGATTAAAAGGCAGAGATCATTTGGAGCGTATGAGACCTAGAAGCTTCTCTCTCAGCCTATATAAAAAGCTCCTCACTCACTCACAAAGGGCATCTAGGAGTAGTGTTAATATAGCTTAGTGTAGTTTTTTAAATAACTTTTAAATTTAGCTTATTGTAATGTCTTAATTCAGTAATTGTAATCTCTTTTTCAAGCTTATAATCAGTACTCTTTTATTAATAAAAGTGTGTTTTCATTTTAATGTGTAATTTATGTTTTACTTAATAAGCAATTTGGTTTAATAAGCTCTTAATTAATCAAATAAGTTATTAATAATCTGTCTTAATCTCTACACAAGCTAGTATTCACTTAGTTAAGCTCTCAAAAGTTTAACTAAGCTTATTGACACTTAATTCTACCCTATAAATTACCTCAGCTTATTAAGGAATGGAAGCCAGTAATAGAAGGGCTTCCAGGACCTCACCAGCTTATCATTTGATAAGCTGGAGCTTGTTGATAGCTCAAAAGAGCATTTATAAGCCTTGTTTTGTGCAAAGGCAGTTGTAAGTTCTCTCTTTACATTTAGAAGCTTAAAATTGCATTTCAGCTTATAATAGCTTATTACTGTTTAATAATAGCTTATATTTGTTTAGTTAGTAAGAGTTTTTTAGGAGGATTTGTTTGTAAGGTGTGGTTGGATTATGTTAGTCTTATTAATGCTTATTATAGATGTTAGATGCTTATTATGTGTAATTGTTAGCTTAGAACTTAATTTGCTTGTCATTTGTCTTAAAACAGTTAAAAACCAAAAATATTAGCATAGTTTAATAGCTTATTGTTCTAGCTTATTAGTTTGTTAAAATCTGCTTATTAGGTCTTATTATAGCTTTTTAGTATGTGGTATCTAAGATTTTAGCTTTAATTCTTATTTTTATAAGCTAAAAATGAATTTGAGGGAAATAAGGGAGTGTTTGGGTCAAGTAGTACTAACTTGAGTAAGTACTGCTTGAATCCATTTGGTCCTTTAACTTCATTTTAAATCTCATATTCAGGTTTATAAGAGTAGTATTAAAGAGCTTAGTTAGGTTTAATCAAGATTTTAAGGTTTTTTATGATGTCAAGTTTGAATCTGAAGATATAAGCTTAGTTATAGATGCATTTTCAGTTCAAATCTTTTCTAGTCATTGTTATTGCTCTAGTTGTTCTTGTTTTAGTTGATTAAGAGTGTTGAATCAAGGAATTATAGTCTGCACTTGTAGGATTAATGAATTAGATACTTTGTGTGCAAACTGCATCAGTAGAAAAATGGAACAAACATATATCCTTCTCTTAGCTTAATTATTCAGAGGTAATAGTTAGTTATAAGTCTAATATTCCAGCACACTATTAGATTTTCAGGTCCATAGTTAACCTGTTTTTTAGCTTATTAGCAAAATCTAGGCTAATTGATCATCTGTTTTTTTAGCTTTGAAAATTGCATTTTGTCTTTGAAACACAAAAAATAAAACTCAGCAATACTAAAATGTAATAAGCTATTTTCAATAGACTTTTCTTTGGTCCGTTAGGCTTTTCAAAATAGTTTTAAGATCTGTTTCAGATCTTATTGGTCATAGTTTAATTAGGTATAAGGCTTATAGCCACAAGGATCCATTTGCTTATTTGGAATTAAGCTTAAAGTTGCCCTTAAGGCCTGTTTGGTTAGCAGTTTTTATCAAAGTGCTTATTTGTGATTTTTAGCTTATTTGCCGATAAATAAAATTTTTTGTTTAGTTTATGTCAAAATTATGCATATCTGTTAAAATTAAATGTTTGTAGCTTATTAGGTCGCAGATTCAGCCTTATTTAGCTTTCATTAAAAAACCAAAAATATCAAAAATAGCCTAAGTAGCTTTTTCATTGAGCTTTTTCTCTGCTTAATTAAATTTCAAAATGTCTTTTGCTTGCTTTTTCAAATAGCTTTTAAGTTAAGGTTTAAATTATTATAGGGCTTATAGTCATAAGGATCTGATTGTGTGTTTAAAAATAAGCTAAAAAGGTGCCTTTTGGTCTGTTTGGTGCCAATTTCTCTTTAAGTGCTTATTTGGTAAATTCAGCTTATGGCTTGTGCTTTTTAGATTAAAGTAGCTTAGAAGGTTAGTTTTAAGTTAGTAGTAGCTTATTTGATAGAGTTTTAGTTTATCTTATTTTTCTAGCTTATCTAGTTGTGTTAAAAGTTTAAAAAAGGTTAAGTGTGTTATGTCTTAATTTTAAGCTGTTAACTAGCTTATTAGTGACTTTTAGAAAAGTTGTTTTCACAAAAACAACATATTTTTACCTGCTTAATAACTTTGCTTTTTAGGTTTTTGCAAAAAATAAAAAAGGGGAAACCAAGGAAGTCGGGGGTGAGCAAGACTCGAACCCCCGACCTCAACCTAGTCTCACCCTTTATAAGCCTCAACACATACACCCCTCACCAACGTGCCATTGAGACTTTTACGTCCTTCTTTGCATTATCAATTCTTTTTAAGAAGAGTTTCTCAGTTTACAACCTATTCTTTGCAAAAAGATAGGAAGTTTTCTAAGAAATCTCAAAGTTTTGAAACATTTTTTTCTCAAAAGGGTTTTAAGACAAGGGCTTCAAATGCAAAGACTCAATCTTTTGAAACATCACACTCTTGTTTTGCACCGGTAAAACAAGTGTGGAGGCCAATTAAGGAATCTCAAACTTTTGAAGGATCTACTTCTCAAAAGAGTTTTAAGACAAAAACTTTAAAAGGAAAGAATCAAGTTTTTGTTACTCCACATTCTCGTTTTACACCGGTAAAACAAGTGTGGAGACCAAAGCAAAGTCATTCGAAATCTTTCAAATATTCCAAATCATAAATGCTTTCAATGCAAAACAGGAATGACTCTGCTTCGACCATCAACAAGAAAGGAAGATTTTCAAACAATGCAAAAACAAATTTTCGGAATGTTACATCAAATGACAATAACAAATGGAAATTTTCTTCACCAACAAGATTTAAAACTCCACATGAAACACCGAGTTTCGAAAATCAATGGAAAATCAAAAGGAATTTTAAATCTCCGTTGATTCCACGAGAGTTGTTTTCAAATGAAACACCGGTTTCAAGCCCTCGTTGGAACTCAACGTCTTTACATCGAATTGACACAACTTTAGAATGATTTTCAAAACTTGGAAAACCCGTTGGCACCGTGCTTAAATGGGTTTCAAAGGTTGCTGTCTAAATTCGATGTCAATGGTTTGTAATCAAATGTCAGATTACAGCCCGGTCTTCAAATAGAAGGAAGGTGTACGCTTCAGTGCGCTTTACCTTTAAAATAAGAGAAATCTTCTTTGTCCCGAGCAATTTTTTATCAACATCTTTTCAAAAAGTGTGCTCGGGACATACGACTTCTAAGTAAATGTCAGCTTAGGACTCGTTCTTCAAATAAAGGAAAGTGTACAATGTTTGTGCATTATCCTAACAACGAGAAGCTTGTCATCACCTTCTCAGGACTGAGTTTAGCTAAGTAAATGCTTTTGAAAATGTTGAACACAATTTTTCAAGATTTTATCAAAAAGATTTTTCAAAATCTTTCAAAAATTATGTGTTCAACACTCCCTTCTCTCGATACTTGAAATTCGAATCATTTTTATAAATGGATCAATTTTTGTGGGGGAGTTTTTTATAAAAAAAAATCAAATGCCTTTAATGTTGTTGGATACATCTCATAAAAGTCAAAATTTATGTATCCAAAACATTCAGTGGATTCAAAAGTGGTTCTTCAGTGATATACCAATGCATCTTAACTCTAGTCCCGTCATATAAATGCGGGTGGCATATGAATGAAGGAGTATTATTATGTATGGGTAAGTATAAAGGAAAATGTTTGAAAAAAATGAATAATAACGATATAAAAATGGTTGTTGTCAAGTGTGTTATATCGATAACGTACAAAATATTGAAGATTGGTGTCCGATACAACGTTTCCTGAATTTAACAGGATGAGGAGTGAGCAATCTACTGACCATTCATTTTAGATATCGACATACTTTGACACAACTAGTTTTTCAAATTTGTTTAGAACATTCAGAAAGGTTCCAAATCATAATCATGCTATATCCATTTTCTCCCATGTGTTTTCAAAATCTCATATAGCTATTTTCAACCATTGATATCAAAAATATCATATGGTATGCTATTTTTTGAGGGGGAGAAAATTAGATTAAAATGTGATCAAGAAAGATAAATGCTTAAGTATGTGGAATAACAAAGTGATATAAAAGACTCAAAGTGCAATCAACTCTTTCCTCCATGTGCAAAATAATTTTGAATATCGATGCACATGTGTAGGGGGGGTATTTCTTAAAAATTAAAATTTTCAAAGTGTTAAATGTTTTGATTTATATCAAACACTTTGATTGATTTTCAAAAGGTTTTATGGTTCTGATCTTAATACCCAACAACCATCTATCTTACGATGATCAAAGAAGAAATAAGGTGGTAAAGTTAGGTATTATCTCATGATCCAACCAGAACCGGAGGGATCTACCCAGGGACATTCCATAAATAGAATAAAAGTCCTTAGGTATGATGAAGTTGAATGTGAATGGGAATAATGTCAACTAAGGCATGATATATCATTAGAACAATCACAACATGATGATAGTAATGACGTCTTGGTGGACATTGAAGAGGTTGAAAAATGAAAAAGAAATGATGTGCAAAGGGTGAAAAGAAAGAAGCCCTCCATAAAACATTAGGCAGAAATCGGGTCAATACATAATCTATCGAATATCACAAAGATAATATTTGGTATTGAAGAAAGACATCATGGACCCAGTGATGCAATGCACAACCCTTCCCAGCCACTCAAGATTCTCTCAAAAGAATTCTTGTTTCATTGTCACGGAGATTAAATGTATAATCTATTGACATGTCACTCCGAGATTGTTGATATTGAAAAGGTGGCAGTCTGCTCTAGCCTTCGATCACAAAAAACCAAAACGCACTTATTGAGTCTATAGCCAAAATGAGATCAAATTACAAATCTCACATAGGACACAAAAGTATATTTGTATTAAACATCAAAGATACAAAAAGTACAATAGGCGCTTATATATCTATGTGATAGTGCATGTCTTAGTGACATTGCCAGAACATTCAAGAGTGATACTTAAATTAAGTATTTCATAATGATTGAATAAAAATCCTACCAGTGCTAACATCAAGCCAACATTGAATGTAGGTCACTAATTTGAAATGATTGTTTAATGATTAGTTAGTGTTAACTAGTAATCTAAGTGATCTAGTAGTTATCGTGTTCTTTTGGAATTTGTTTTCAAAAAACACAAACAACATTTCCTTGATTTATTCAAGTGAAGTGTTGGATTACCAAGGTTACTTAAGATGCCACACTATTGATGACAGGAGATTGTTGGAATTAAAGATAGTAGTTGACTCTCATGCTTAGACCGTACTTCACCATGACTTCACTATCAAATATTCAGGCGTAACAAGATTATGATTATTTTGATATCATCGAATATCATCAGGGGGAAAAGAAGTGTTCTAGCTGAATATTTTGATAGATCGCAACAATTAGGGGGAAGAAATGTATACATCCGGGACTTAATTGACTTTGGTGTATACAACATAGTGCAACAACT
>BQNB010133081.1:0-13494 GCA_026074375.1 Tanacetum coccineum
TCAATCAAAGCAATATTGGCTTCTTTTTCTTTTTCAGCTTTCTCTCTTGCAAGTCTTTCTTCTTCATCAAATTCAGCTTTTAACTTTAAAGCAGTTTCTTCATTAAAACTGATTTGATCTTTCTTCTTTATAGGCTTCACAGTTTCTTTTATCATTATTCCTTTACCCTTGTCATGTGATTGTTGTGAAGAAATTGTTGTTGTTGTTGTTGTAGATTTACCTGGTTCTTGAAAAACAATCCCTTTCACCTTGGGTTTTGAAGTTTTTAATGCTTCAAGTGCTTGAGCCAAAGTAATTTCTTCAGTAGTTATTGTAACAGTTGTTGCAGCAGTACTAACTTGAGCAACATCAACTACTTCTTCAACAACATTTTCATTTTGCCCTGCAACAAACACCTCCTCACCATTTAAAGCATCCACATCAAACATCTCTTTGTCAGCATCATCTTGAACACTAACTAGGGTAATTTCTTCATCTGCATCAATAGCATTAATCCTCCCCTGTTTGGATGCGTCCTCACCCAAACTTTCTTCATCTCCAGAGGACTCTACCCTAGCTGTCAAACCAACTTTGTATAATCTCTTCAGCTTATGAGTTCTTGACCTACTTTTCTTTGCAAGCTTCTTGACCCTCTTTTTCAAACTAGCAATCTTCATCTGTTGAGTGGTCTTTGTCTTCTCCAAATCAAGAACCCTGTTTTGTAAAGTGGTACATAGTGCCATCAATTCATTAAGTTTAAGTCTATCCTCATCACTTCGAAGTGTGTTACCTTTTGCGAGTAGTGAATCATTAGAATGTTTAGATACATTCTCAAACCTAGTTTGAGCAATAGTATCCCCCATTGTTTCTTGGCACCTAGGACCACCACCTAAAGTAGTTCCTAGGGAACTAGATTCATTAGGTGTTGCCTTGGATCGGGTCTTAGTTATGTTACCACTGTCCTGCTCTGCTTCTAAGCTAGAAATAGTAGTGGCAACCCTTACCAAACTGTCACCCAACTACTTATGGACAACGTCATCTGCAACATTTTCACTAGGATCACTAGGCTGAGGTACCTGAGTATCCTTTCTTTTAGGCTTCCTAGTTTTTTGTCTCTTTTGTGGTTGATTAGATGGTTGAATAATGGTGGGTGTGTGATGGGGATCAGTTGGAATTGTTGAACCTTCACCTAATTGTGCACCATTGTTGGAAATAAAGGTGTTACTCTACTAGAAAAACCTTTGCCTACCCTTCTCATATTTCCAAAAATCTTCTTAGTGTGAGAGGGTGCAATATACTTTCTCTAATGAGTTGGCAGCTTATCAAGTTGTTGGTCCAAAAATATTTACACAAACCTTGGATACATCAAAAATTTTCTAGACGAATTATCCAAGTTTCTAATCATACTCTCAAAAATGAATTTTGAAAAATTAAATTTCTGGTTTGTAGCTAAACATATAATGGCAGATGCCATAGTGCTACTAAACTCATTCTAAGCAGTAGTCTTTGGACTTAGACACTGTAAAACAGTATGAATTAGAAATTTCCATTGTGGAGAAAAGAATGCTTTATAAAACGTTAACTTTTGTGAAATTTTCTCATATCCCATCAATGCAAGTTGTTTAAAAATCGTAGAATTAGGTAAACAATCAACACCTTCCTCATCTGCTAGTTGAAGATCTCTTCTAACAGATGAGTCAGTAACGATTATCTTCTTGCCATCTACTAGATCATGCAACTGTGCTTCCCCATTGATAGTTTTGACCATCATAGTAGACTAGAACTGTTCAATGCAAGAGATATATATTGTAGGATTAATGGTCAGTGCATACCTTATAGGGTGTGCATTCAAAAAATCCACAATTTGTTCAAACCCATCACTCTCCGTGGGTTTAGACAAAAATGCGACCATATTATGAGTATCTGCAAACTTTAGAGTCACCATAATTGTTGGGTTTTGATAATGGATAATAAAATTAAGTTAGGGTTTGTGATTAGGGAGTATATGAAAGAGTAATATCGATTGAATGATTGATTGAAACCCTTAATTGAAGTATTTATGAAAAATACCCTCAACAACCTAGCAATAGTAAGTTATGCCTAGCAGCATTAATTTTGAGTCACTAGCATTAACTCCAATTCCATTCCAAACAGCATTCCCATCATCAATCTAACACTTTTTGTTGCTTATCCTGCATTATCACTTGCTTTTGTACCTTTTCTTGTGATTTTCCCTCCTTTGGGATTCCCTCCAAAAGCAACATATCCTCTATCTATCTCTTCATAGTCTGTAAGATAGGACATGTTCCTTGTCATGTGCGTTGAGCATCCACTATCAATCACTCTTTGATCCTGTAAATCTATTTGTGGATTGACTACACATTAGATAAGAAAATTAGTTTCTTTTGGGGACCCAAGCCATCACTGACTTGGATCTGCCTTGTGCATCAACATAATCAAACTTTTTTAGGGTGATTGATGCACTGTTGTGTTTAGAAACATGGTCTAAAACTTTATACTTTGGTTTCCAAACCCAACAAGCTGAGGCCTTAACAGCATTAAAATTATTTCCCTTAACAGCATTAACTACTGCTTTTGGCCTAGCAGTATTAAATTTTTTACCCCTAACAGTATTAACCCTTTGATTAATATTACTGTTTTTAAATGTTGTGTTCTTATGAATGGGCCTCTTAACAGTTGAATGTGCTGTTTTAGAAAGATATGACATTGGTCTAGCAGCATTCACTATTGTTTTTGAGTGAGCAGCATTAACTTGTCTAGCAGTATTAACCAATACTGCTGTTTTTGAAATATTTTGTCTAGCAATATTAATTGATACTAAGCCAAACTTCATTAGTACTGCTCTTGAAACCATGTTCTTTTTAGCACAAGGGGTGAGTCTTTTTAGCAAAGTTTTGATGATTCACCCTTTGAGCATTGTTCCAAACAGGTTTTACCATCCTTTGATTTTGAAACTGTTTTTGATGGTAATTGCAATCAACCTGCAAATGATCAAAGCTTCCACACACATAACAGGCCTTATTAAACATCTCAAAATTGCTTCCTAGTTTTTGAGACATCATATTGTTCTAATTTCTTTGATTGCCTCTTGGACTGTGAGTATTTTGCCTATGTTGCTCAACTTGTTTAACAGTTTTCCTAGCAGTTTTTTTTGTAGTTTAGATTTGACAAACTCTTTATTATCAATACTAGGCCTAACTATTTTCTTTTCAATTTTAGGCTGAGACACTTCCTCTTCCTCATCATCTGACACCTATTCTCCAATAGTTGGGGCATCATCATACTTCCTAACTACCTTAGGTTCTTTATCACTAGACATAGCTTTACAGTTCTCAACTACAGGCTTATTAACAAACTCATCTAAACCAGTAAAAGACAAGTCAGGTGTTGGAGGCATAAATTTTCCTATGTAGGGAGGTGAAACTGCATTATAATTTTTATAGCCTAAATCTTTCTTACAATTGTCAACTAACTGACACTCTATGAGCTTGTTTAAACTTTTAGATGCATGTTCAAATTTATCTACATTAAGTTGAATTTCATCTTTTTCTCTTTGAACTATTTCAAGCTTCTTCCTAAGCTCTCTAATAGTTATTTCTCCTATTTGAATTTCAAATCTTAAGCCTTTAATATCTTCTAAATAAATAGACTCATTTGCTTTATAAAATTCAATTTTTTTTTCCACTGACTCTAAACCTGTCTTATAACCTAAAACCATTAACTCAGATTTCTTTAAATCTTTTAATAGTTGATCATTTTGATATTTAAGAGATTCAATAGTTTTCAAACAAGATTTTGAACTAATAGAATCATTAGATACCTTTGAGTCAGGACCTAAAGATGAGAAAGCCATGAGTGCATAATTAGGCCCTTCCTCTGCCTGATCACTCCAATCATATCCACCAAGACCATCATATGACACCAAAGCTATGGAAGTAGATGTTTCCACAGGCACATTCCTTCTTGAGCTTTCCTTATTCTTGTTGTCTTGATTTTTTGGAGCTCTACACTCCCTAGCAAAATGTCCCCTCTTATGGCAGTTGTTGCACTCCACTTTGGACTTATCAAAACCAATAGTCTCATTACCATTAACTGTAAGCTTGCTTCTTGTATTCTTCAAAAACCTTCTAGCCCTCATAGTCAACATGGCCATTTGCCATCTCAAATCCATCTCTTCCATGTCATCTGGATGGATTTGTTGCAAGTCCTCATGTACAAGTTGAGGACTATTTGGTTGACTAGCAAAGAATGCACAAATAACATCATCACTCAAGTTATCAATATTTTTAGAGTAAGCAGCATTAACTTGAGTGCTAGCAGTAGAAACTCTATGAGCAGTATTAATTGCTTGAGCAGTATTAACTATTCCATTAGTACTGTTAGTGTTGTTATTTGAAGAGGACACAAAAGCCATGTTCTGTGTGCTTGAACTTGAGCTAGACATCCCTTTAACTTCTGGTTCATACACCTTTAGGTTGTTGTAGAGATCATCCATGCTCATTGTATCCAAATCAGCTTTATTCCTCCACACAATAGCATGTGTGTTCCACTCAGGTGACAAACTTCTTAATAACTTTTGATTAACATCTTCTTGTGAAAGTTTTTCATCCAAAAGCTCCAACTGACTCACAAGCTTTTGAAGCCTATCAAAAGTTTGATCAAGCATCTCTGAGCTTGGAGCAATGAAGTTTTCATATTGCTGCTTTAAGAGATTCTTTTGAGTCTTTCTTGTAGCTGCATTCCCACTAAATCTCTTTTCTACAGCTTGCAGCAACTTCTTAGCATCCTTTATAGAGTTAAACTTTAACTGATGTTCATTGAGAATGCCCATCATTAAAGTACTTCTAGCTTTTACCTCTAATCTTCTTTGAGCCTTTTCTTCAGCAGTTGTAATAGGCATCTCTGTCATAACACCTTCCACAATTTTTGTTTTTGGCAAGGTTGCACCATTCTCTATGACATCTCGCAGTGCATAGTCTATCATTTGGATATATTGTTCAATCCTTATAATTTTCATATCTCATACTCACCAGGTTTAAGCATGGGAACTTTAGATGCAGCCACCATGTGTGCAGAATCTTGATCCATATCTTCTTATTCACAGCTTCTCAACAAGCTCTGATACCACTTATTGATCCCACTTCAATAGATCGAATTCCTTAAGCTTGTTTAAGGTTTAGTTATATTAGATAAATCTAACACAACTATAGTAGAAACTATGTTTGAGTGTAATAAAGATTATGCAAAATCTAATCTTTAATATTAAGAAGAATTATTAATGAAACAGTAATTCAATGAACATACAATTCAACAAATAAGCTCCAACATTATTAATAATAATAATATGAATACTCTCAAAGTATTAGGGTTACAAAGACCTTGAAGCTATGATGATATCGATTATGATAATGATAAGAGATAAGAGATATTGATCTTAATTTTTGATATTTTTTTGATATCAAACTCTATGCCCTAAGACCTCTTTTTATACACCAAGGGGTCATAGTCAGCTTACAATACTTTCCTAAGTATCTATAATCTTTTCTAAAAATAACTAATACATATCATATAAGCAGCATTAACAATTGTAACTTCTTAGCAGCATTAACTTTAAGCAGTCTTAATCTCTGAGCAGTCTTAATATTCACTAGCAGTAGTAATTTTGTACTAGCAGTAGTAACTTTGTACTAGCAGTAGTAACTGTATACTAGCAGTAGTAAACACTTAGCATATTTTCTTTGAAGTTCATGAGCAGCACTAAATCCAGCTGAGCAGCATTAACATAAACATGAGCAGCAGTAATTCAAATAGCATCAATAAGACTTTTAATCCCAACATTAGGCTTTTAGGCCCAATAAGCCTAATTTAATGATCCGTAACGTTTAGTGTCCATAATAAGTAAACGTTTAGTATCTAAGTTAAGAAGTATATCAAATAAGCTACACGCAAGCTTATCCAATAAGCTACACCATGAACTTAAGTCGTAATGTTCTGCCTCATATTGGGGCAGTGGCCCGTTAATCAAAACATATGGTTTTAGACTTATCAAATACGTCCGATAAGTAAACCGTTACATGAATAAACACAAGACTTATAGATAAGCTACCAATAAGCTTCCAATAAGCCAAGACAACACCCAATAAGCCAACCGTGGGCTAATAAGCCACGATTTAGGCTTCTTGTTAGGCCGAGACCATTGTTAACCATCATGGGTCCATTAATTAGGCCCGATAAGCTAACAAGGTATCAAATAAGTTCTAGGTTCATCAATAAGCTGTCATAAGCTCTTAATAAGCCAAAACCAAATAAGCTGAACCCAAAGCTTATTGAACAAGCTCGTGGTTTGTGTCTTCTTGTGTAGGACGCGGCTTTTAAGCCCATTAAGCATTCTTTGGCTTATTTGTTAAGCCAAATAAGCTAAACTCTTAGTCCTTTCCAAAAATAAGCTAGAAATAAGCCAAATAAATATAAGCCGAATCAAATAAGCTCGAACAATATCCCTTTTCTTTTTCCTTTTTGGGCCGAAACAAATAATAAGCCCATTAAGCTCAAATAAGCCATTCGTGGCTTATTTTATAGGCCGAACCTTCAAATAAGCTATAAGCATATATTTTTATTACATAAAAATAACCACGATCACAAAACTACACTTTCTTTGTCCTTATTTTTATTATTTTTGACATAGACATAAACCCTTTTGGGGTTTATGTAGTTTTTAAACCTTGATCTTTTTAAAAACCGTTTGTACAACTTATGTTTATGCATTAAGGGGATCGTAAAAGTACAAGATTTATACAAAATAGATGACTTACAAAGAATGGTGATTAGGAGGTGATTAGTGGCTAAAACAACCCAAATGTTGTTTAAGAAGTACCCAAATAACACTAACGATCAAACCAATACACTTTGTCTTCAAATGTTTTTGTTAAAAATCAAAGATGGATGATGATCAAAAGGGGTGTTTGGTTTGTCGGTCACAAGAGAGGAGAAAGAGAGATGAGTGTGTGTGTTTTCTTGTAGGAAAAGATATGTGGGATGAAATGAAAAATGAAATGAGGTTATGTTGTTATTTATAAGCTTTCAAAAATTAAATGTATGTGCTTTGTGTGTGTGTGTCGTGTGCAAGCAAAAGAGAGGAGGGGGACCAAGTTGGTCTCACAAATATTAGGACATGCAAAGTTGGTTGTCTTAATATCTAGATATTTTTATGCACACAAGTTCTAGTTGTTATCACGACATACGCAAGACACGCGTAACTTTACAAAAAATTCCAAAATTTTAAATATTGCCACGAAATGTAAAAACGTGATGACAGTCAAAAGACTACATCAATTAGGAACCCGGAATGCTTCCGGTAACGATTCTTAGATAGTACGCGGGTAACTTCCCGGTTAAACGCATAAATTACCCGTAATTTATAAAATTTAAATTACTGAACGGAAACGGCTAAAAATACTGAACGGAAATTTACGGGTTGTGACAATGTATATCAATACTTTGTAACATATAAAACTAAAAAAAAGTTATTGATATACATTAAAATGTTAAGGTATGAAACCTTAATATAAAAAGAATTTATCGGTTATGAAAGAATCAAAAAGCTACAAAACTAAATAATTATACTTCACACTCAATAGATTCAACCATCCTAGTTTCTTCTGGCCCTTAAACCTCGCCCAGCCCCTCTTTCTGTACAGTTGTTAGAAAAACGTTTAGCCGAATAATATTTACTCGCTGCAAAATATAGTCACGGGATACTCGCCGCCACATTGCGCGGGTACCCTGCTATTAACATCTAAAGAATATTTAGTTTCAACTGATCATGGCATGATAATAATTAGAGGTAGCCAAAGAGACGACAGTTCCAAATGGGTTTGGTCAAATTTTGAAATGATAAGTCATAAGTTAGACTAGTTCTCAAATTTTGAAATGATACGGCTGTAGTTTAACAAATACATAGTCACCAATAGCAAATGAGAGATCACGTCATTTCTTCATTCAGGCTTGTGCGCGACCAAGATTAATCTTCAGCTGAGCTAATATGGCATCCCTTTGTTGTAGTTGCTCAATCACATCGACAGGTGTATCATCACAAAATGAGCGGGTAATAACCGAAGGTGGGTCTCGACCATATACAACTTTGAATGTGGTGACACTAATTGAGGTTTAGAAAGATGAATTGTACCATAATTCTGCCCATGGCAGAAAATTGACCCATGCTTTTCGGTTATAAAAAATAAAGCAACGTAAATACAACTCTGGGCACTTGTTTAGCACTTCAGACTAACCGTCGGACTGTGGGTGATACGCAAATGACATATTAAGTGACGTGCCTTGCAACTTGAAGATATGAGACCAAAAAGAGCTAGTAAAAATCTTGTCTTTGTCTGATACAATTGACCGAGGGATCCCATTAAGTTTAACGATTGTCTGAACAAATAATGTTGCCACTTGTGGATCGGTAAATTACGCATGAAGGGGAGAAAAATGAGAATATTTAGATAATCTGTCTATGACAACCATTATCACTGTATACCCGCAGGAGTTGGGAAGACCAGTGATGAAATCCATTGCCACATCCTCCACACTTGATTAGGAATAGGAAGAGGAGACAACAATCCAACCAGATGAAGCTGTGATGTTTTAGCACGTTGGCAAATTTGACACGCACGAACAAAGTTGTGAATATCTCAACACATTCCCGGCCAAAAGAAATAGGTGGCTATACGAGCGTAGATGCGTAAAAATCTAGCATGGCCACCAAGTGTTGACGAATGAAATTCGACCAATAATTTTGTTATTAAGTCACGAGCTTCTGGTGGTATAAACATGCCATTTTTCCGATACAAAAACCCATTCTATTAACTGTCAATAGCAATTATCATTAGTTGTGATTGCCTTGATTGACATTAGCAATTATGTATCATTAATTGTGATTGTTGTTTTCCTTGTATAGTCTTAGAACTCATCTATATATAAAGATGGCTAGTGATGAATAGAAGGATATGGGGGAATTCACCTTCTAATATGGTATCGAGCTAGAAAGATCCTTAAAACACTAATTTTTTTTTCACCTCATTACAATATAGTTGTCCTCCGATCATCGGCAACTCGCCGATGATTCAGAGGGATCCCAAACACATTTATTTTATTTTTTGCTTTTTGTCTCTAAATAATCCACTCGTATGAGCTTTATGTATGTGTTGTGTGATGGTGTGTCGTTCTTATCTCAATATGTGTGCATGCTTCTCTTTGGTTAAGCTTATTACTGAAGTGCATCCCATCAACGAGATAGATGGGAATCTCTCGTATTATGTTAATATAGCCATCAATCATCAAACTTTATCTTTTAATCTTTGTTTTAACAGCGGAGATCCTTGTAGTTTTTGAAAATAGTTGGTTATTAATTTGTCGCTCCTACCTAAAGGCAAAGCAAGCCATGGCGTAAAAATAAACGTCACGCAAAGGAGGAAGTCGCAAGCAATAAACCACTATGCCTCAAAATACAATTACGCTTCCGTTCAAACAAACAACAAAGAAGATAAAGAAACAACCGGAGATCATTGTATTTTTCAAAAATAGTTGGTCAAAAATTTGCACACCTACTAAAGGCAAAGCAAGCCACGCAAAGGAGGATGTCGTAAGCAGCAAAACAACTATGCCGGCGAATACAATTATTCTTCTGTCTCAACAAATAACAAAGAAGATGATAAAAGAAAAAAGCGTTTTTCAACTTATGTTCCAGTTTGTCCGTCGAGAAGCTTTATGCTCAAACTGCGGGGGAGTATTAGTTGTCATTAGCAATTATCATTAATTGTGATTGCCGTTTTCTTTGTATAGTCTTAGGACTCATCTATATATAAAGATGGTTAGTGAACAATACAAGGATATAGGGGAATTCACCTTCTAATATGGGGGTTTTCCGATACAAAAACCCACTCTTGACCTGATATAAAGACATTGCAGCGGGATCCTTCTTAACTTGAATAATTAAGGAAGAAATTGTACTGGATGTTGCCAAAGCCACTTGTATATCATCAACAATGTTGGCTTGATTTGTTGATAATGCCAAGGTAAAGCATCATGAAAGACCATATGCACCACCATTTGATGTACCAGCTTTATACGCGAGGCGGAGCCAGTGGGGTGGCTAGCGGGTGCTCGGCCACCCCCAACTGGTCCAACTACCCGAGCTTGTGGCTATGTTTCAGTCCACGTTTCTGTAAATCCTTAAAGCTAGCCCTTGCCAATGGGACAAACATGCTTATTATGCTCGTCCAATGATAACTTGTGGAGAATGACAGTGAAAGAAGAAACTAAAAATGAAGAAAAATAGAGGAGAAGAGATAGGAAAGATGATAGAAGAAAAAGGAAGGTGGTTTTTAATTTTATTTTTTATAGTAAATTGTATTTGCTTTTTATGTTTCTAATGTAATTTCCATTCTTTTAACAGCAATTGTCATTTAACAGTCGAACATGTGATAACTTTAGGTAATAGCTTTAGAAGTAGTACGTAGTACAGTAATTGATATAGGACCCTTTGCATATCTAAATTATTTACTTATAGACTTGTTATATACGGAGTAACATAAGCTCAAACAAGTTGTAATAATTTTGATGTTATGTATTAATAATAATATATCTTTGTAACTCGTACATGAACCACTCAAGCGACCCGACTTGTTGTCCGTTATTTTTTCTTCTCGACTATGTAAAGGAACCACGTTGGTTTCATTTTTTTCGTTTTCCCATCTTGTCGACTAAGTATTACAATCGATCTATTTATTGTATGTTATAATACAAATTATTTACGGCCCTCCCTAACGCGAATTCCTGGCTTCGCCCCTGTACGCGACACAAAAGTTATAGCCAAGTAACTTTGATAATAAATCTTGTTCATGTGTTTGAATAGTCTGATCACTTATATGTCACAAGCTGTGATGGTCCATGCGGATTATAAAATAATGACCAAAAATATAGTGATGGAGTTTAGCAACCGCTTCTGTTATAGCATAAAGTTCACTAACATAGGTAGAGCTTGTTGCATCTTTGCTGACAATTTCTTAGAAAAAAGACAATCGGATGTCCGTTCTGAGATAAGATTGCACCAATACCGTGACCCGATGCATCCGTTTTGACGATAAAGGGCTTGATAAAATCCGGCAACACAACTACACAAGTACTGGGGCTGTGAGTAAAGCATGCTTAAGTGTCTCAAAAGCCGATTGAGCCTCGTGTGACCATTTGAAATTATTTTTCTGTAGTAATGAGGTTAGTGGATGAGCAATGGAAGCGTAGTGTTTGATGAAGCAACGATAATAACCTATAAGACCAAGGAAAGCATGGAGTAGCGATATGGACGGGAATTGGCCAATTTGGTACAGCGGTGACCTTAGCAGGATCCATTTCTACACCAACACCCATAACGATGTGTCCAAGATATTCAATCCGTTGTTGATAGAAGGCACACTTAGAAAGTTTGGCATATAAGCGATGCTCTTGTAAACAACGAAGAACCACAGTGAGATGTTCTAGGTGTAATTACCAAGTAGAGCTGTAGACGAGTATGTCGTTGAAAAAAGACAAATTTTCTCAAATAACAACGAAAAACATCATTCATGAGAGCCTGAAAAGTTGTCGATGCATTCGTCAAGCCAAAGGGCATGACAAGCCACTAGTATAAACCATGACGAGTACGAAATGTCGTTTTGTAATGATCTTCGGGTTTTAAAAGTGTTTGATGATAACCTGAATAGAGATCCAACTTCGAGAAAAAATGTGCTCCATGTAGTTCATCTAGTAATTCTTCCACAGTTGGCATCGGAAACGAGTCTTTGATTGTAACTGCGTTTAAGGCACGATAATTCGTACAAAACGCCATGCCATCCTTATTTCAAACAAGAAGTACTGCTGCTGAGAAAGGACTCAAGCTAGGTTGGATCAAACCTTCCTGTAACATACCAGCAACTATGATTTCGATTTGAGTCTTTTGACTCACCGGGTAACGATAAGGGTGAACTTTAACCGCATTTACACCCTCATGTAAAACAATTGACTTATTTTGAGTGTGAGAAGGAGGTAAACCAGTAAGCACCGTAAACACAGATGTAAATCCTTGTAAAACATTAGCCAAATCATTCAGAACAGTATCGGGTAACTGAAGAGTAGCATCAGATATGGTATCCATGGAGAAACAATGTATGGCATATGCTTCAGCGATGGCATCTGTAGCCGATAAACGCTTAAAATGATGAAATTGGGCTTGAGAAGGTGACAAACATTTATCACCTGTAACTGTGATAAATTTCTCATCAAGATAAAACTTAATTGTGGCAGAACTATAGTCTGCAATATCAGGTTCTAGAGTAGCCAACCAAGCCGCCCCTAAGATAATATCGGTAAAACATATGCTGAAAATTTAATGAGTTCATTTTGGACATACAAAGGAATTGAAGTAATCAAACCCTCAACCTGTAAGAAGGTACTGATGGGATTTCTATTCCCTAACTAGATTAACACGCAGCGAAAATAACAATTAATCTAGGGCAAGAAGGGAACTAAACCCTAAAGGATCTAACCTAATAAACTATAAGCAACTTAAAATGAAGTAAGTAAATAAATAAGAAAATACTAACCTTTGAGAAAATCGGATTTCTCACACACGGGCCACCTTGGTTGAACTTGGAGGCAAGTACCCAAAAGAGAGTACCTCTAATAGCTCACACCCACAAACCAAAGAGAAAGCAATTCGAACTCCTAAGGTCCCGATACACGAAAGACTCTTATAAGGAATAAGAATAAAGAAGGAAGGAATGAGTACTTAAAGCTAAGGTACCCTCCTCTTATTTATAGTGTAAAGGAGGGGTTTAGGTTTACTACATGGGGCGATGTGGGACATCCCCCAAAACGGTTCCAGGCTTTGTTACGTCGTAACACCAATTGTGGTTATGCCGTAACCACTTCTTTGATTCCATTCTCTTTTACGGTTTACTGAGGGCGACCCAAAAAGGACTCTACTTTTGACGACAGTCTTACCGATTAGTTATGAACTTGGACATTAAATCCAACAGTCTCCCACTTGGACAAGTCATCAACTAACTTGGTCAAAGTTTGTCCCGATCAACTAAGCAGAGAATGCCATCCAATGCAACTGCTAAACTCCGAATCATATTTAGAGACAGCCCTTAGATAAGTGATCAACTATTCCTTTATTCTACTGATATCGTATGAACCTGAGACATGGATTTTAATCAATCTCTAGGTTTAATATTATGTTTCTCGATTTCCAATTATTTGACTATATGAGACTACTGAGTTGATTACATCAATTTAGTCTCGGCCAGGCCTAGCACATTTAAGTCAACATTTAATCATCGAGGGGCCCATTGATATCTCTTTCCCTTTTAGGCGAAAGGAATAAATAAACTTTGAATACATAGAACTAGTCAACTCGTCATGTCATACCTAGCATATCCTTTATAACTGGCATTTACG
>BQNB010133082.1:0-18523 GCA_026074375.1 Tanacetum coccineum
TTAGAAAAACCGGTTTTTTTAAAACCGGTTTTCTAATAACCGAAAACCGGTTTTAACCGATTTATTTGCATCTCTAATGCCCACATGCCCCAAAATTAAATCAAATGTGATCACTTGATATCCCACTCAAGTTTTTCACCCACTCAAACACAACCACGTGTCTCCCCTTTATTTACTATCAATTCACACGGTTGAGAGAATGGAACAAAACGCGTTTTATATTAAAGAAAAGAATGACATGTGTAGCAAATTGAGAGGTGGATCTATGGATTATGCGCTAGCAAGTCCTCATGGCGTTGTCTCATTGGTGGATTGAAAAAATTCAGGTGCTGGCGGTTACTTGGTGCTTTTTCTCAAGGAATTTACAAATCTAACCCCCACATTTGGCTATAAATAAAGACGCTCCCCCACAAGTTGAGGCATTAGATTTTAGATTTCACTTTTCCTCTAAAAATTGTCTTAGCTTATTTAGTTAGTTTTTAGCTTATTTTCTGCTTATTATAAAGCTGATTTACAGCTTATTTGGGATATTGTATTCATAATAATTTTATCTTATTGAAGATGTTGTTTGGTGAATGATGTGGCTTATTTTACTCCTTTTTCCTTCTTTTCTTTTCTAAGCTTTTCGCAAATAAGCTTTCTACTAGTGCTTATTAACTAAGCTCATACTCCAGCTTATTTCTGAAATAAGTATTAGACCGAATAAGTTTTATAAAAGCTTATCCGATTCATTACTCTAATCCAAAAATAAGAGTTCGGTTTATAAGCTTACTAATAAGCTTAGATTTAGCTTATTTGCGAGTTTAAGCTCCTCCAGTTTTCTTAAAAGCTCTCTCTCTTTTCTTAAATAAGCTTTAATATAGCTTATTCAGTTGCGTTTGAGCTTATATCGATTTATGAAAGCATCTCGGCTTAGTTTAGTTGTTGTTAATGGAGCGTTTAAGTTCATATGAGCTTATTAGTCTTATTGAATTAGTTTGAATGTGCTTTTGGTTTCGGTTTGTATTAATTCGGTTTAGAGTTCATTTAGATCTCATCTAGATTCAAATGTTTAAGTGCTTATTTGGGATCTATAATTAGTTTTGCTTACCATTCGACTTATGCTTATTTGGTTTAAAATCTAGCTTAATTTGATAGTTATATTTAGTTTAAAAGTAGATTAGCTTAAAAGCTTTCTAATAAATTTATGTGTCAATTGTGTGTTAGAGGGTTCGCGTTTGCTTAATCAATTAAGATTATTCGGTCCTAATGGTTTAGCTTATTAGTTGAAACGGCTTATTTTGGAAAATCTATTGGTATACTAGTTTAAGAATAGAATCAGTAACTAATTTGTTAAAAGCAGGACCAATTTGTTAGCCCATCATGCGAAAATTGATTTGGGCTTTATAGGGGTTAGTTTGAGCTTTGTTTGGTGCGTGTGATAGAAAAAACATTAAACTAGAATTGATAATGTGTGATGAAAACGTGTATTACTATTAACAGTATTGTTGTTTTAATTTTTGTGACGGATCCGGTTTAACTCATTGGCAAGGAGCTTAAGGGTTTAATAAGGTAGAAAGAATTTGATTATTTTTTTAGCTTATTAAATCGGGTGGTTATCGTTTATTTACGGTTCTTCATTTCGGTTCTAATCTTCTTCCTTTTTCAATACATTAGTGTAGATTTAGTATAATATGTTTAGATTTGTTTTGTTGATCATTATGTTTAGTGAGTAGTTTTATTTTATGCTTGTTAAGTAAGTCGGTGAATAGTGAATTAAGTGTGGAATTTAATAAGTGATTGGTGATTAATAATTTGCAAAAGTTATTTAGTTTAATGTTTTATTTAGTCGAACGGGCAAAAGCCGTAAGATTAAGTGGGCATTAAGGGTTAAGTCGACGTTGTCTTTAAATGACGGGTTTGGCATCATTTTCAAAGTTGATCTTGTGTTTGCAAAAGGATGGGCTAATATCTGGAATATTAGATGTTTTCCAAGCAAATGCTTCTTTGTGATTTTTAAGAACAGAAGCAAGACGTTTCTTCTCATCGTCTTTGAGCAGAGCGGATATGACTACCGGAAGAAGGGAATCTTTTTCTAGAAAAGCATATTCGAGATGTTTAGGAAGAGGCTTCATATCAAGATCGGTGGGTGGATCTTGAATTGAAGACTTGATTCTTAATTTCTCTTCAAGAGGTAATTCTTCGAATTTGTCTTTAACTTCTTCCTCTTGTTCAGGAATTTCTTCGATGTCGAAAGCCATGAATTCTTTGAATTCTTTGTCCAGAGATGTTTCGTTGATCTTTTCTGACGTACTTAGGAATGGTTCGGAATCATCGAGTAAGGCATCTAATTCTTCCTCGGTTACTTCGTCAATAACATCCATGTGGAAGCATGTGTCATCATTGGAGTAAGAATGTTGCATAGCTTTGTCGATCAGAAAGGTGATTCTATCATCTCCAACTCCTAAGTTGAGTTCTTTGTTTTTGACTCAGATGACAGTGTCAGCGGTGTGCAGAAATGGTCTTCCTAAAATGAGAGGGACTTTGTCATCTTCCTCCATTTGAAGGATAACAAAACCTACATGAAATACAAATTTTCCAACTTGAACAAGCATATTCTCAGCTACTCCCATTGGGTATTAGTAAGTATGATTAGCTAAGCGGATACTCATCCTTGTAGGTTTCAAGGTATTCTTAGAGAGTGATGCGTACAGTGAATATGACATCAAGTTGATGCTTGCACCAAGATCGGCCAAGGCTAAACATTTAACTGAGTTTGCGAAGGCACACAGGATTAGAAAACTTCCAGGATCTCCTAGTTTAGGTGGGAGCTTGTTTTGAAGGATTATGGAGCATTCTTCATTTAAGAAGGCAGCAGAGATTTGCTCCATCTTACTTTTATTACTCACTAGATCTTTTAAGAATTTCTCTTAATTGGGCATGCCTGTTAAGACGTCAACAAGGGGTACGTTGATCTTAACTTCTTTGATTAGATCAATGAACTTGGCATAACATTCCTCCATCTTTTCCTTACATAGGCATTGAGGGTATGGAATTTTTGGTTTGTACGCCTTTAGTAGTGGTGAATCAGTTTTAGTTTGTTTTGGAGAAGACGACTCTTCTTCCTTTTTGGTTTCATCAACCTCATTCTCGTCATCATCGTCGATGATTGTGGTGGCATTTGGGTTGGCTGGTGGATTGTATGTTTTACCGCTACGTGTGAATACGGCATTCACAAGCTCATTCCGGGCTGGTGATGGTCGGTAAGGTTTGTCATTTGATGGCGTAGGTTTTGGGTTGGTTTCGGTATTACTTGGAAGTGAACCAGTTGGTTGAGTGGAACATTGATCGGAAAGACGACCAAACTTGGTCTCAAGATCTTGAATTTCTATTTGATGATTCTTTTGTCCTAGTTCAACTTGGGTTTTGAGATTGAAGAATTGATTTTTGACAAAGTTATTCGATGATTTTTGAGCGACCATGAATTCTCGCATAGTTTTCTCAAAATCTGACTCTTTGAATTTCTTTTCGGTTGTTGGTGGAATGGAAGAGTTGTCTTCACGAGGTTGAGAATTTCGGTTGTCGTCTCTTGGTTGACGTTCTCGCTAGTTTTTGGAATTTCTACTGTAGTAGTTTCCTCGATATCCTCCTCCTCAATAACTTCCTCGATATCCTCTATAGGCATAGTTTGCTTCTTCTTCTTTAGATCCTCCCTTTGGTTTGTCATCACACTTCATTGAGGGGTGTAGTCCTCCATAACTATTACATCCATCTAGGATTTCCTTTATTTCTCCTTTGATTTCTTTGAATTGTGAGTCTATTTTCGTAGTTAACACTTCCATGTTTTCCATGAGTTGAGAGTTGCTGCTACCTTCTGCGAAAGTAACGGTTTTCTGAAGTGGTTTGGATTTCATGTCTTTAGACCAATTGAGTTTCAATAGTACTCTATCTTCGAGTAGTTGGTGTGCCTCGTTAGGTGTCTTATAAAGAAAGATTCCTCCTGCGTCGAGAATAGCTTGTGTGGCTTCATCGAGACCATGGTAGAAGATTTGGATGATGGTTCCTCTACTTAAACCATGTCTGTGACAACTGTGAAGTAAGTCCTTCATACGGAGCCAAGCATCAACAAGGGATTCATTTGGATGTTGGGTAAAACCTCGAATTTCTTTCATGAGTCGGTCGAACATTGCCGGTGAGAAGAACCGGCTTACGAAAGCTTGTCTTATTTGTTCCCAAGTAGTGATAACATCGGGGCTCAATTCGTTGAACCAAAATTTGGCATCTCCGGAGAGAGATGATGGAAAAAGTTTGAGTTTGATGGCGTCCACATTGGTGTCGCCATATCTGAACATTTTGCAAATTTCGATGAATTTGACGATGTGCTTATGCGGATTGGCCCGCGCACGGCCATCGAATTGACGGTCTTTAATCATTGAAAGGTGATGTCCTTTAACGGTGAAATTTTCTCCAAGGTCAACCGCAACAATAACACTTCCGGGTGTAGTTGATACGGCTCGGTTGTTTCCCCTCATGGGTCGATCGTCGGCCATTGGAAATGGTAGATCTAGAATGGGTATAAATGGGCTTTGCTTCTTTTTCTTCTTCGCTTGGTGAATAAAACGTTTAGGTTCTAAATAAGGATTAGTTGGTTCTTGCCCTGAAGAACGGGTGTGCATTCAATATCAAGACACAACTAGGAATGAATTCGAATGGGTTTCGGTTCTAAGAAAAAGGTGGTATAAAAAAATGAGTTGGGCTGGTCAGAGAAATCTAGCCGTGCGGCTGAAGGTTCTAGCCGAGCGGCTGGTTGTGGTGGCGAGGAACGAGCCGAGCAGCTTGTGAGGTCAGCCGGGCGGCTGATTGGCTCGAACTAAAAAAACACTTTTTTTTCAAAAACAAGGACGGGCACCAAGGGATGATTAAGGTACGAGATTTAAAACTAAAAACACGATCAAATCCCTAGCAGCGGTGCCAAAAACTTGATGTGTCTTGCGATACGAGTAAGTTTTAAATTTATAACACGGTCTACCAAATTTCTTAGCAACACATACGAGCAAGTATACTCGTCTGTTAGTAGCAAGAGATTATATGGTAAGTCGGGATCGTTCACGAGGATTAGTGTGTTTTAGTGATGTTTTAAAATTCACTATTAATCATCCGAAAAAGCAAGCAATGATTATAATGAAGATTCAAATGATTAAAAGAATACACTTGATTAGACTAGTTTGGGAATCCGATTTGGTATGATCGTGATAAACAATTTAACATGTTGAAAAATAAGAATTGGATGGTGATCCAATCTATTGATTTCAAAAACCTTTAATCCTCGTCAAGTTTGCTAGTAATCAAAAACAAGCTTTAAGTTCAATCAATTAATTCAAGACTATTCCAATTTTAATTCGTTTGATTCGCAGTTCGTTTCACAATCTTGTTAACACCCACAATTATGTTTCTTGTTGGATCAAACCACTTAAGAAATGGTCAATACAAAAGGTAGCCGATCATAGACAAAAAGGCAACAATTGATTGATAACAATACCCCTTTCGGCCTATGATACTCTTAACAATGAATCCGGTTTGATAAAATAATGTCACATGGAACATAAGCATAGATGGATCCTAGAAATAGCTTGAAACTAAAGAAAAACATGTTATCACAACCATAACTAAATCATCATACCACAAACATCATATAATCAAGTGCATAAGAGCACTAGTCACTCATAGCAAACAAAGACATAAATCCAAAAAATATTGCATTTGAAAACATGGTTAAAGGTCTTACAAAGAGTTGTAAAAGATTACAAGAGATGAGGCTTTGATGCCTTGAAGAACTATGATGAATTCTTGATAATCTTAACCTTCAAATATTACTGTTCCTACCATGAATTTCTAGAGTTTTTCTGAGTTTCCATGAGAGGTTTTATAATTAGGAGATGGATTGATGAGAGAATAGGTGAGATGTATATATTTTATCATCACAAGGCCTCTTTATATACTACTAGAATGACCAGGGGTCTTAAAAGCTTTTCTTGGAGTAAAAGTTCCATCTAATGCTAGAGGAGAGGGTCTAGATCCTTCTTAAGTCGGTGAGGGAGCTTCTAGATGCAAAGTGGAAAAACGAGCGAACCCGAGCCGGGCGGCTCGACTTCTTGTCGTGCGGCTCCTTTCAGCCGGCCGGCTGGACCACCAGCCGCGCCGCTGGCTCCTCGACACGCTACACGGTTTCTTTGATTTTGCGTTTAAGCTTCTTGTTTGAGTTGTGGTTGGTCGTGGGTCATCATACTTTAGTATATCTTTGTTTTAGCTCAATCTTAGAACTTGTAAGCTTATATGGTTGTCTCTTTTGCTGTTGAAATGCTTCCCGAGCTTTGGTCTTGATGCGAGATTGTTCGAACTTGATTTATTTGTCGTTTCTTCTTATTTTTCTTGTTTTTCTTGTACTTAGCTACAAATATGCTTGCAAACATACTTTGATACAATTAAGTAACAAAACCATAGATAAATAGCCAAATAACTTATACAAAAGTACGAATAACGTGACTAGAAATATTCTCAATTTGAGCATTATCAAACACTCTAGAACTAAACACATAGAAATCCGTCACCACTTTCTTCGCGATAATGTCCAAAAGGGCAACATTTCAATCGAGAAAGTAGCATCCGAAGATAATATAGCCGATATATTTACTAAGCCTTTAAAATGTGAAGTATTTAATTACTTAAGATTAGGACTAGGAATGATGGAACTCATCATGGATAGTGATTTTCCATCCTCTCAAAAACAATCGTAAACGAAAATCTAATGAAGTAATTAATCATTATTCAAAAGATGTTAATTCTCATTACTAGTTCCAATTACAAAACCTCTGATCATGAACATAATAGAGACTAGAATTTTACTAGATAATGAAATTTTTAATAAAATGACCATAGATATTTTTAAGTCTACATGTATAGTTAATACATGAAATTATGAAATCGATTAAAAGGACGAAAAAAACAATCATCGAATTGCAACTCACACTTGTGTTAACGATGTTTTATTGAGTCTAAATGTTCATAAATGATTGTGTTATTAGCTATGGTCAAATTTATTCTAAAAATTAACACACTCCTAGTAGGCTCGACTACGTTGAAATTCCATTAGGAAATTTACGACAAGTTGCACGGTTTGAACAAAACTTGAACGTTGACTCTGAAAATTCAAACACATACTCCTAACAGTATATATAACACTCTCCAATTGCCAAAAACACAACATCATGGCCCAATTTGGCTAAAACTAATCTTGTCCGTTTTTGAGCATTCTACGGATCCACTGATCCAAAATAGGGAGATCCGTCCCATTTAGGTGGATCCGTGTATCTGATAAAGCGGGTAAATACCTGTTTTTAAACAAATTGGGACCACATAATTCATTATCCAAACACTCTCATACGAACCAAACACATAAAACCCTCCAAACTAAATCTTTAAAAAAAAGCAATTGGAGCAATAAATCACAAAGATCATCAATAAATCATCTATCTAGGACTACTATTGTAAGTGATTTCATCTTATTTTCTTTTTAATTTCGTGTCTAGGGTTTTGATTCTACACAAATTAAATAATTTGGGGATTTTGATTTTTCATGCAATATTCGCATAATTAGGACTAGAATATTGTAATGTACAACTATTATGACTCCCGTAGTTACTTAGAATGCATAATTAAAGTGATTCGCCAAAAATCAATTTTTGCCAAAAACCCCAAGTTATGTTTTTCAAACAAAAACTCACGATTAGGAATTTTCTTAAACAAGTGTTGTTTAACTACATTGTTAATACAACGCAAAAACATTTTTCTTCATGCATCAAGTCTCATGAATGCTCATAACAAAATGTATAATTCATATGCATTTTTTTCGTTTCATTCAACTAGAGCATTATCAAATATAGGTTGTGCATTAGGGTTTGCTTATTACTACTATTATTACTAATTTTCTTTTGTTCGAGTCAAGCAAACCGCACATCTACATCTCATCCATATAGACACACACTTAGAAATCGCATTTTATTTTATCTATAACTCTCCTCATTGAAATCATTACAAACAACGTAGGTACCAAAATGCCAAGCGAATATCAAAAAGATTACAAGAAAACTTGTGCTTATGCTCCAAAAATTTACAATGATCCCAACATAACTGAACAACTTAGGGATATCTATAGAGCTTTAGAGAGTAGGTATGTTCATGAAGGGATGACCATTGACCAATCCTTTTATAGAGATCTTAGTGATGCCTCCGTGGCTAAATTTACCAACATAGGTTTTGATTGCTTGCTTTCTTTAGAAGAGGAAATTTGTCCTAGGTTTATCTATGAGTTTTACAAAACCCTTCATCTAGATAAAGACCCCCCAACAACCATCTCTCTATTCAATTCATCATCAAAAATCATCGTTTCAACATTTCCCTTGCTTAATTCGCCGAGCTTACCTCTCTCCCTAATCAAGACATTTATCTTTACTCTGATGCTTGGGGTATTGATAAACTTGAGAAAACTCTTGAGCAAATTCCACCTTACAACTCACTCCTGCCGGCTATTGATTACATCCGAAACCTAATTCACCGAAGAACCATTCATGAAAAGGTAGACAAAGAGGGAAAAACCGTTTACAAATTGCCAAACCAAATTGAAACAAATAAGCTCTTTGATCACCTTAGACCTTGTGAACTAGTAATTAGGGAAAATGTCTACTTAGCCATAGGGAATTGATGTGTTATTAAAGCTTTAAATTTATAATACTAGTTTTATCTAATTTTCCAACTAACACACGGGTAAAGTATAAACCCGCGTTAATGGTATAGATTTTAAGGTAAGACCAGGTCGATCCACAGGGATTGGTATTCTAAGAAAAGTAAGAGATTTTGCAAAAACGTATCTTTAAGATTTGTCACGAATCTAAAGATAATTGATAACACGAATTTCAAATTATAAAAAATGATGTTTATTTGGGAGACAAGGGTAATGGAGGATAACTTAGGGCGATAACAAGTTCATGAATTTAAGTATGATCGAATGAATGAGCGTTAGCTTATTCAAAAGATCGTCTATTTGATATAATTAAGAATCCTTTCAACCTTTAGACTTAATTATGAAAAATGCTTTAAGATTGATTCAAGTTTGGAAATAACAAATATAAACTTTCTTAACCAAGTTCGTTAGACATGAGGTTAAGCATTCAACATTTATATATTTGGGATGACGAGCATTTTATTAGCTAATTCTCACAAAGCTAACTCCGAGTTGTTATGGACAGACAACTCGAAATCAAACACAAAGTTCGGACCCTTTCGACCTACTTCTGAGCTAAGTGAGTGATCAAATGGTGGTCAACAATCCAAATATCTAAATATCAAGTTCATATTTACAATTTACCAAAATCATTAGTTATCCAAGTTCAATCCATATTACCCCATAATTCACAAATAAACATGATAAAACTACTCCATAGCAAGAACAATCAAACATATAACAATCATAATTAGCTCAGTAAACATCATATTCAAGAAGAGAAACAAGATTATACCAACTTCAAGGGAAAAGATTAGTCATTTCTTCAAGAACTTTTATTATATTCAAGTAGAAAACCCGGAAACTATGAACAATTCTATCACAATAGCTTATAGCTTCAAATTACACTTCAATTGTGCTTCTTTGATGGATCAAAACCTAAAAATATTGATGAACAATAAGAAAGTTCAACCAAATTCTTCAAGAACTCCTCCTAACTTTGATTCTACTTTATTTGATGATTGTGATACCAAGGGTGGTTTGGATCAAAGGTTTGTCAAGCCTTTATCCCAAAAAATCCCTTCTTTGAGCTGTGGAATCGGACTAGAGAAAATGGGGGTAGGATGTGTGAAATTAGAGAGCCAAGGAGGGCATTTATAGGCTTTTCTAAAGGCAAAAACCGTCGCACTTTCTAAAAAGTGCGTCGCACATTTTGAGTCGGTGACGAGAAATTTAATGCTAAGGCGATGGAAAAGTGTGTCGCACTTTTTGCAAAACCGGCGCACTTTTGATAATTTTCACTTTGTGGCTTTTTGTAAAGTTGTAGATAATTGAATTCTCTTCGCGTAGCCACTTGAATCAACTCAATCCGAGTTCGTGTGACCGAGTTATGGCCAAAACAGTGAACATGTGTCGAGAGATCTTTATCATGAGTTCTTTCTTTGTTTAAGCTTTAAATCTTCGTATATTCTTTCGTTTTCTTCCACGACACATCACATGAACCTCATCATCATAACTAGCTCTTCCAAAACAAATTCACCTAACATCAAGAGGAAAACCTTACATTGGGTAGTTAAATCACCTACCTATGTTAACCTTGAATCTTCAAGTGAGGAACACCAAAATGAGAAAACTCCTTCACCACCTCCTAGAAAGAAATCCATTTCACCACCACAAGCTCCATCAAAATCCATCTCTAGCAAGAGTACACACTACACCTCATCATCATCTCCAAGTGAGTCTCTGACACCAACTCACGTTGCACCTCTACCAAAACTTCGTTTTGTCATTCCGATAAAACAAGAACCTCAAGAACTTCCACCACCACAAATGTCACCAAATGAACCTTATGCTCAAACCATGGATAATTGGCCACCGGGCCCTTCAAATCCATCTCCACCACTACGTGTCTCACGACCACCACCCGGATTCCCACATCCACCACTGAGATTTGAGCCTTTACCATTAACTCAACCATTGTTTGTTAACAGTAACAACAATACACCTCATCTCCACAACAATGAACCTTTACTTGAAAACATTCACCATCCACCACCAAATCTTGGAAATCAAGATTTTCCCAACCCTCCAAACATAATGGATGTTGTTCATCCAAATGACATGCCTCGCCTCCACAACATGTTTTGTCAATGTTGTAGCACCACAAGACATGAAATCTAAATGCTCCAAAACCATGTCAACTACATGTTCTCATACATTCGACACCGCCTCGGCTCTTCATCAAACCCACCATACTTTCCGCACTAAATCCACTCTTGTGGTACCTCAACCCTTCGGATTATATGGGAGACAAGATTTCATCCCAAGCTTTAGGATCTTTTAGATGTTTTTCATTTCTAGATTGTTTTTTTCTTTTAGAAGTGCTAGCACTTCTCATGTGGCTTTTACGCCAAATTTTATGTTTTATCTCTTATAATGGATTTAACATTATTTTTATTGTTGTGATGAGGGTTGGTTATTGCTTGAATGTTTATGTATGCATATGTAATTGTCATATATATATTTGCTTGTCTACTAAGTTTGTTTTGTAGCACAACACCATACCTCGATTCCTTGGTGCCCCAAGCTAGGGGGAGCTTACACCGAGGGGGAGCACTTACAAATTGCGTCATTTATTTAATTTTGCATTCAATATCAAGCAACTTTTCATTCACCAAAATTCTATTTGCAAGTGGCACCTCCACAACACTTTTTGCTTCGACAAAAAGGGGGAGAAGATATGTAAACTCGTCTACTAAATACTTATTTGGTAACTTTTATTTCATATGAGCTTATATTTTGTCATCATCAAAAAGGGGGAGATTGTTAATATAAATATTAGCACAAAAACGATATTTATATTTAATGATCTTCATGTTTTGATAATAACAAATATAATGTCATACTACGTAAAAGTTTACGTAAACAAGTTATTTAGTCGAAAGTTTACTTGACGACGACAAATCACTTAAGGTATGAATATGACATTATTAAACATAGTTAATGATCAAAGAAAAATATTATCATTTGCATAAACCTTTTCTAATCAAATGATTTAGGCTAACACATGATTAATTATAAGCTAGTTATATTAATCATGTAAGACAAAATAAGATTAACCATAAGTGGAAACAATCTTTTTAAATCTTTCCAAATCTTCCCAAATCTAGAAGATCTTTCCTTATTAGTGATAAGAAATATTTTGTTTCTAGAAGAATCTAATAAACAAGTTTTATTAAGTACAAAATAATATTTTGTAAAGATTTGGGGTTAATCACAAAATGACAAAGGTTGTCCCAGCGCCACCTATGGATCCACCAAATACAAAGGACGGATCCAGCAAATGGTGGATCCGTGGATCCCCTCGACCAGCTGGCTGGGACAGCATTTGAATTTCAAAGTGTTGCCTATAAATAGCAACCTTAAGTCTTCATTTTAAACAACTCTTGACAAATATTTTTATACATAGCTTTTATCTTTTTCATATTCTTTGATCATTATACTTGTCTCATAATCCATTACAAGTGATCAACTCATTCCACTCTCTAGTGAAGAACACTAACGAAGACGTCAAGCTTCAAGTGTTAATAGTTTAGTTGTGTCATCACGATTGTGATAATCATTCATCTTGTATATCTTGTGTTGTGTGTTGTGTGTATCATATGTGTATGATAGGTTAGTATTTAGGCCATAAAATACATAGTGTGTTAGATTAGTTCTATCTCGAAGTAGAACTTGGTATTTAGCTTAGTACCAGAAAAAGTGTAAGCGACGTGTACGGTTTTCTCCGCCTAAAGGGAGCTTGTTGACATAGTGAAGAAAACTCTCAAGTTGGATACTTGGGGAGTGGAGTAGGGCGAAGAGGAGCTTCATATCCGAACCACTATAAATCATTGTGTCATCGGTTTGACCTTCTTATCTTTACTTGTTCATACTTCGTAGACTACTTATTTACTTATTGCATCGATATCACATACACTTGTGCATATCCCTTGAGTTCACATAAGATGACAATCTAAGTTTTATTTTTAAAACAGTAAAAACTATTCAACCCCTTTTCTAGTTTCCACATTACGTACCAACTCTAATACAACAATACTCTACAAACATCTTTTTTCTTATTTTTTCAATTTTTTTAAACTAAGAACTGAAATTCAAATCTAATGTGTAGAATTTCACCATCTCATAACTACGATAAATCTGAATAATTGATATTCGATCATAATAACGAAGTAGTAAAAATACACGAGCGAACTACTACTTTACATTCCCATTGCGTTGTGCAATCTCCCGACCTAACCATGGATAGAAAATCAACACTTGCCCAATTGCTTTGTGCAATTTACCGACCATACTAGAGATAGAAAATTGACATCTCGACACAGGAAATACAATAATGTACACAAAAGCATATAGCTATTGAAAAAGTAAAGGACTTAATCTAATAGGGTAGGCTAAGGTGTAAAGGTGTAACGAAACAAACATTTGTGCTGTATGAAAAGAAAGGAATGGCTCAGCAGGTTTTTCTAGGGGTATCTTACTCTAAAAATGAGAGTAAACAAAGGGTTTATATGGGGGTTAACTAACCAGTGTAGTTAGTTAATATAACATGTATAGGCTTTTTGGTGTAATCATAGAAATTTACCAATTTAAAAATGTCACTCCATCTAAATCCATAGTACTTATCATTGTGGTCTCGAGTAGATATACCAAGCCAAGTTCTAAAGTCTACAGCATCACCGGCACACTCATATTTTTGTGAAATTTAGGTAAATATTTGGAAACGGATAAGTCTAAATTCTCACAATATCTAAACAAGGGTTATGTGTGCGAGGTTATGCAACTAATAATTTCACAAAAGTATGCTATTTTTCTAAAAATTTAGGCATAAATTAAGCATTTTATTGTGAAAACATGGACAAGTAATCATTCTAATTCTCCTCCCCCCATTTGAGATATACAACGACCTCGTTGTATAAATATAACATTAAAAACAGGAAATTAAAAGAATTAGAACTAGAAACTCCCCTGAGATTTGCTCGGTATGATCCTCCATGTTGCGTTTATGAGCAAGATGATGTGTGCGAAAGCGGGTCTAGATACCAGCATGACTAGGACACATGTATAATTCTAGAAAATAAGCATCCCTACTACATGTTTTTCGTCCAGTAAGGTCCTGTATAAGATATAGGAAAATAAAATGCAATTCTATCTCGGTGTATTCGTTTGGTTAGACTCGAGATAAAAATCCTAATACTGCTACAAGAAGTCAATACGTTGAAACCTGAAGCATAAATCCTAAGTACGGGTCAGTCGTCTAATACACTGTATTCGTATAATGAATACGCCGTATAGACTGAACTGACAATAATGTTTAAAATGCATAAAAATTAAGAATGAATAACGTCCAGACATGTGATACGCCATATGGTATGGAGCGGATACGCCGTATCCATGTCTAGGAAGACAGACTCGATTAAAACAATAAATAAATCTGGGTTGTCTCCCAGTGAGCACTTTTCTTTCAGCTGGTCTTTAAGTTAGACTTTTCTTTAGCCTTTCAGAATTTCTTCACTCTCACTCATGAATTCACTTTTGTTTCTGGGTTTGATGCTCGAGTCCGTAATGTATCAATAAGCTAAGTTGCTGAACTTACTGCCAGGATTGATTCTATCATTATACAAACAAACCAAAAATCATCATATCATAATATACATCAAAAGATAACATGTTTCAAGTTTAAATACATCATGACATGAATAAAATAAATGTATAAGGATTGAAATCAAAAAGGGTAAGGGAGAGAGAGATCAAGGGTCTGGCTAGTCGTCAGTGTCTGGGGCTGCTGAGGTGCTGGCTCCATCGGTCCTTCGTCTGACCCTGCGCTGATATGGTATGGGGGCGTCAGCATACCTGGTGTAAGTAGCCCCGCTCGCATCAAACAGCTACGATATACCATTGGTTGTCCACACGGTAAACCTGGAAAAGTCTCTGGCCATAGCACCCATCACCTCTTGCTACTCATCTAAGCTCTCTCGAATCCCATGAACCTCCTCCTTTAACCTAGCCATCCTCTAGGGCATAGTCCAAGACTGGGCAGCTGCGGGAGGTGGCTGAGGTGCCTGTACGGGTGCTGGAATAGCCTGAGCACCCTCATCAACATCGAGAGCATCCTTAGCAACCTCTAGGGCACCAGCCGCAGCATTCGGTTTCCTCTCTAGTCCCGGGACTACCCAAGCCCAAGTATCATCAAGCTCCTCGCAAATCTACAGCCGCACCAGCTCGACCATATCAATCATAGGGAGATCTTATACTATCACTGTCAATCCCTAAAGTCTCTGCTCAGTAAGTAGTCTAAAATGCTTAGCCATGCGAGCAACAAACTGCCCCCCAGATATCAATGCCCTACGCTTCCTCCCAGAAGTAAATCTCTTTAAATACCAGGCCAAAAGATAAGGGATGTTGACTAAACCAACATCCATGCCCCAGAGGTAAAACAAATCAGTCACGATCACCTTCTTAGGTGCTGACTCCTCCTAGCAATGTTGCATGTAATCGACCTATGGTACAACCTAAGCATCGGATCCCTCATCGCAGTGTAAGATGGGGCTGAACCAAGGAAATCCCCCTCAGACGAGATCCCTCTCCAGTAAGTACTAAGATCCCCCTTATCGGGGATCTGCCTGGCACTCTTATCCCAATATGTACCGAACCCAGCCGACTCCATCTCATATGCGGTGTGTAAACCCATACCCAAAACAAACTGTCTCCAACTCTTACGACGCTTAGCTCTACCTAACTGGAACTGTAGCACCCTAACCGTGCCCAGATCAAGAACTGTTTCTCCAAATCTAAAAGTACTAAAAAACTCTAGAATAAACTCATGCACCAACGGCCCTCTAATCTTAAATAGCCACCTCCAAGGTCGGCTAGTAAACACACTTTGTCCTTGATTATCCCTATGCTCTATAAGCATCCTACCGCTCAAGCCCAAGTCCATCTCATCAGTCAATCCCCCAAAATCCAAAACCTGTACCCGATGTACCCCTCTGCCAAATATCTTCCCCAACCTCTCCTCAAAATCTGCAATATCCCCCTCTGAGTACTCCAAACCCTTAAACCTAAGGTATGGATGCCTCTGATCTCTACGTGAAAGAGCCATATCTTTGCGATGTAGATGTCAGGAAGATTGAACAACGATCAAGGAATTGGTCTCCGAAAATTTTAAGCGCGATAAAAATTTAGTGTGTAGAGTAAAAGAGTGTGTGAAACTTTATCTGGACTATCAGTTGCGTTTTTATATCCAAACTCGATACGTCGTATCAAGATTTGTCCAATACGTCATATTGGGCAAAATAGTTGACTTAGTCAGATCTGGTTAAAAATAATGGATACGGCGTATAGGTGTTTAGTCAATAAACCATTTTCTCTTTTTGGAGACCAATCTTTCCTCTGTTTAATAAAATATATAAAGAAAACATACCTTGGCCTCCGCAACCTTTTTGTGTAAACACCATCCTTATTAAGTAGGTTCCTTTGATAAGACATTTGTAAACAATGGTTGTAGTTATTATAACAAGTCCATTTTCATAACTTGGTTTATTTCGTTCATAATGGTTTGTTATAATGTTTTTATCTTGAGTATCGGGACATTTGCTAGTACTAGTGTTGACTACCTCATTCAATGTTTCGATAGGAGTTTCTTCGGGAACTGTTTGATCCTTTGTTTTGTTATCATCAACATTAGAACTTAATTCCAAGTTGTTGAATTGATCATTATTGACCGAATCTGATTTCAAGTTGCTGACAGATACTAGTTTGTAAGAAAACAAATTTTTATCATATGTAAAAGTATAGTCTTCATCATCAGATTCGTCAAATGATATTTCAAAGTTGAGGTTAATTTTTTAATTTTTCAAGGAACTTACAGTGGGTTTTGGTAGAGTTTCGAGTTCGGATATCAAAGTGTCATTAAAGACAATAGCAGGGAACTCTGTTTCCAAATCCCTGAAGTAGTTGATATCTTCAAAATACTTAACCTTACCGTATGTAGCCGATTTTCAATCAAAGTTTTGAGCACGCCTTTGAGCTTTTTCTTCTTCAAGCCGAATATATTCTTCCATGGTGATGTTAGGATCGTCCATTTTAACCTGGCTAGAAACACTAGACAGAAAGAAACTCGAAAGTAGAAAAACCAACAAACATACAATTATACGAAAACAAACTAAACTAAATACGCAAAATTTAAACTAATCTAAATTACGCTAAATATGAACTAAAATACTGATAAAAACAAGAATTAAACAATTTCACTCCCCGGCAACGGCGCTAAAAACTTGATGTGTCATTATGTGTAAGTATTTATTGTTATCAAGTTTTACTATTTATATTTTGCCGACTTTACCTAAAACAACACTAACGGGCAGTGGACCCAATCAGTTGTAGCTTCGTTGGTAAGTAGGGTGTCGATCACTAAGAGTGAGAACTTTAATCCTTAAATTTATCAGTATTTTAGTTATCTAACCTAGTCTTAAATTAACTTATTCTATTCTAATTCTAAATTAAACCTAAGCTAATTGTAAAGAGGAGGTTTTTAGCCTGAGAGACTGGCACTAGTTTTGGTTTGTTTAAGTAAGGGTAATAAGAATAACATACGCAAGTTGAAAATTAGGAGATAGAGGAGCGGTCAAGCCTAATGTAAGGAAAACGTATTAACTATATTTAATCTAATTCAAATGCAGGTTTCGTTCATAAGTGCAATGATTGTCTTAACTCGTTGTTGATATATCATTCCTAGATTTAGGCGAGGCTTCTTCCTAAAACCTAGACATGGCAATCCTGTCACAATTAACCACATCCGCATAAAGCATTCATGGTTGATTATAATCTATCTTAGGAATTCAATAATGGTGATTTTATCAAACCCTAGCTCACGGAGACTTTACTAACTTATTGCTTAACGGCTTTTCATATACTAGTAGTCCACTTGTTCAAATCTTTACCAATAGAATCAGAACGTCACTTGTTGATCCTAGGTCACCTGCTAGTCAAACTTATTCACTAAACTAAGGGCAAAGACAATACGTTATTTGTGATCCTATTCTTCTAGATATATATAAACTACAGATATGGAGAGCTATCCCGACATCTAGCTAACTATCTATTTTGTATTCATAGACCCAGTTGAATGATAGTTCGCATACTTAAGCACATAAACGAGTATAAATTGATAAACATAATTCAACACTCAATGAATAAGAAACAATCGATATAAAGATAAACCAAACATTTAAATTGCCATAAACATGGCTAATACCCAAAGGTATTAGCCAATAATCATTGTAACAAATACAAATGCCATAGACGAACGATTAAGGTAAACTAACCAAATTAATGAATGATACCAAAAACCGAACGCGTATTTAGAGTATAAGAGTTTACAAGATTTTTCCTATGGATTGATGGGCGTTGCAAGACCTTCAGGGCTCCTCTTTTCTTCTAAGTGTCAAAATTGGTGGTTACTGAATTGTTCAGCCTTCAATGGCCTCTATTGCTTACCCTAAATTTGAGTTTTAGGGTTTGTATTTATAGTCTTCTGAAATTTGGTCGATACGCCGTATAGGATATGTGAATACAGCGTATTGTAGTTCCTTGGAGTGGGAACCACGATTATAATATTCTAGAATATTCTTTAAGTTTATCTTTAATACGGCGTATAAGAATATCTGGATATGGCGTATAGGTCTTAATGTCTTTGTGGTTTCTTGT
>BQNB010133083.1:0-18522 GCA_026074375.1 Tanacetum coccineum
CCTTTTTCGGCAAATAAAACCTTACACAACGTCGCTTACACTTTATCCGGTACTAAGCTAAATACCGAGTCCTAACACCGGTAGAACCAACCCATCGTCGCTTACACTTTATCCGGTACAAAGCTAAATACAGAGTTCTAGATCAAGGTAGAACCAACCTAACATCCCTTCCAACACAACAATAAAACCCATATTCTAACCCGCTAGAAATAACCCATATATAACCTCTACATATTAAGGTGTTTGATTGATGAATGCAATGAATAAATGATGATCTAAATAAACTTCCATTGATGAGAAGCCTTCAAATGGATGATGGTGATGAGATCTCTAATCTTGTAGATCTTCATATGTATATGCTTGGTGATGGATAGAAATGTCAAGATCTTCAAGGCTTACTTTGGTGGATGTAGATGGCAAGATCTCGATGCTTGATTTGGTGAATCATTTCGGGTGTATGATTAAAACAACAATAAGAGTTAAATGCATTATGATCATGGGGTTTTATAGATGCATTCCTACAGATCTAGATGTGTGAAAAATGGTGGAAAAGTGATAAAAACGGATTGGAAAGCCTCCTCTATTTATAGGAAAAAAGCTTAACAGAACCGGCGACACTGTATCAATGGAATCGGCTTGTAAATCCAATGGAACTGGCGACGCTCCATGGAACCGGTGACACTGTTCATCAAATCCAAAAAAAAATCTTTTGAAATCTTTGAGAGATCTTTCAATATATGAATGATGTAAATTACTTTTCATTTACTTAAAAAAGAAAGTAAATTTGTAAAAATAAAGAGTCTAGTTGAATGCTTATCAAAATAATGTTTACTTGTAAAATATATATTTAGGTGTAAACTTTAGTGTAAATATAAAAATGGTGCATTTGTATAAGAGTACTTGTAAATGCAAAATGTGAAATAAGGTTTGATCATAATGCAACATAACAAACATATATGAACCTGTGTTGTAACATACGAGGACCCGAGACGTGGAGATGTATTGATGTATATTGAGACAAAATATGATTACGAGTAACTTGTACAATTTACGTTATGTATTACAAGTTACGTGTTTGTCATCATTAAAACAAACGAGAATGTGTAGGTTAAATATCGTAATATTTGCACTAACAATCTCCCCCTTTTTGATGATGACAAACAAACGTGTAAACGTAATATATCGTAAGATATAAAGTTACTTGTATCCGAGTACTACCTTTACATTACCTTCTCCATTTACACTCTTCTCCCCTTTTTGTCAAAAAAGGGTATGTCTTTGGAGTTTAACTTCATTTCCCCCCGAAAAGACGAGCTTGCATCATCCTTAGTGAAGTTAAAATGTCTACTCAAACGCCTTACGTTGTTGCATCCCCTAGGTGATTGTCCTTGGTTTATTGCGGGTTAATGGTTCAAATATGAAAGCTTAACCTACAAAAATGTTAGTTTCGTGATAAAAATATATAACTATATAATGAAGAAAATGACATCTTTCTTTTGGTCAAAACGCAAAGGATTGTCGAAGAGTAAAAATGATGATGAATGCGTGCATGCTCCCCCTTGACGAGTGTTCCCCCTTGTTCGAGGCATCAAGATACGATTAAAAAGCTACAAATAAAAATTAGTGCAAAACTATATTCGTCCTTGGACTAGTAAAATATATACAACAAAGTGTATATAAGATGCATGCTATGAAAGCTCAATGAAAGCTCCCCCTTGCTTGAGGGCATCAAGTATGATCCTACAAAACAAAAGATTAGTGCAATAATAGCTTTTGTCCGTAGACAAACATGTCATATACAACGAGTGTATAGGCGACCCAATATGATTCTTGACGAATGCTCCCCTTGCTCGAGGGTGTAAAAAATAAACCTAAAAAGAGAAAATGAATGATGCAAACTTCATCCTTATGCCATGTACCGCAAAGTGTATATGCTTGAACCTGCAAGAGAAAATTAATAAATGCAAACTTTGTCCGAAGACAAGTATGCCATATACTGCATCGAGTATATGAGTGAAACAAAAAAAGGAAATGATATGAAAAGGCAAATTTCGTCCGTAAACAAGAATGCCATACACAAAAGTGAATGTTTGAACCTGCAAAAAAAATTAGTGAAATATATACTTCGTCTTTCGATGAAGTCATATATAATAACATGTATATATGATGCAATATGATTTTCCAAAAGAAACTCCTAGAGAAGTAAATTAGAAGTAAAATAAAAAGTATAATCCTACTACTTGCATCATCGTGGTTGGTTTTGATGGAGATGTTTAAAGGTTTTAAGGGTGTGGTTGAGAATGAGATGCATTTCATTACAAAATTCACTTGGCTTTTAGCAAAAGTTGATTATGAGTGTTAGGATATGTGAAAGGTGATTTAACCTTCATGGGTTGAATTGGTTGTGAGTTACTAGTAGGTTGTGGTTATGGTGGTGGTGGCGGAAGGATTCATGATGATTCTTCTTATAAGAAAGACTCAATGGATGACTCAATTTTGATAGAAGTGAAAGGGTTTAACTCCTAACCTTACCTTGTTGGGTTGAGGAAGCAATAGAGGTGCTAGACATGAAAATTTTGTGAGTAGTAAAACATGTGGCGGAAGATGGTGATGACAATGCAAGCAACGAACAATGTATTCTTATTAGTAAAGTAGTGATGATGAATATGCATGAATATGTAATGAAAAATATGAATCAAAGAATGATAAATGTGCGAAAGAGCACAAATTAGCTTGATAAAGATATCGATCCTTATTGACCTACAAAGCTCCAAATGGGTTAGTTTGAAGTTTAATGCAAAAAGTAAGAATATCATTTTGCAACATGATAGTTCAAACATTTATACCAACAAACACGAAAGAAACTTATTCAAGTTTTATTACACGAAAGAGTTAACAAGTAGACATATAGATAGACAAATATGCAATCAAAACATGTTCGCAAATAGATACAAAGATAGGAATACTCTTAAGCTAAGCGAAGAGGAGGACAAATATTGCAACTAGCTTAGAAAGGCATAATACATGTTCGAAAAATATTGGATGACTCTATGAGTTTTTGAAGGACTTAAGAGCTAGATAAGTCAAAACTAACTATTGGGCGACCTTAATGCAAGTATAAATAACCTAATTAAAGTGTTGAACACAAAAGTTAACTACCCCAAATGGCAAAAGTGCCTTCTGTAGAACCGGCAGCGGCGGTTCCATTGGCTCAATGGAACCGGCCAATGCTGCAAAAGGAACCGGCTGATGCAGCCTTGGTTCCTAAAATCAAAAATCCTAGAAATGTTCTAAATGATTTCTAAACCTATTTTTTGCTTGCAATAGTGATTAAATGGAGTTTCTTGATAATGCAAAAGGCTCATCGAAAAGATTTAACGCTTAGATCCTATAATTTTCTATTATACCAAACGCTCTTAATTCTAGAGGGGAGTGAAAAAACAAAAAGCATGAATTGCATAAAGACCAACCGAAAGCATAAATGATTTAGATTACAAACAAGCATTCAAGAATTCAAACATAAATGATATGAGAAATACGAACAAACAAGAACATGTTTCAAATAGTTCAACTAAACACAAGATTAATGACATAGATGACGCGAAAGGTATGTGCCAAAGGAAAAAATAGATACGAGATCTCTTATTGCATTTGAGTTTGTTTATTTGTGAAACATAAGTATCAACCTTGTTATATTGTTCATTTGCTTGTTTGTCGATTTTGGTTCTTAATTAAAACAATACGGTTTCAAAAGGAAGATCCTAGACTTCTATAACTATACCAACAAAAATGCTTTGACATAACATAAATGCACAAGAAGCAAATAAAATCATGTAGCAATGTCATATACGGAGCAATACGAGAAGATCATGCAAACCATGTTTAAGCATGTTAAAATTAGACCATCATATGGATAGATATAAGAAATGCCAACAAGGAACAAGAACTACCAACCATAGACATGTCCATATCAAAAATCATCATGTATCAAAATGAAAAATTACAAGATCATACGAGACATCATATAAGAGAAAAAATTACTTCTAATGCAAACATCATGTAAGTCATGTTTAAGCCTTAACATTTAGTAACACGAGTACAAGCATAAAAGCATTTAAAAAATAAAACAAAACCTTTCCTAAGGATTACGCATTTTTCAATTAATCAAATAGTTATCAATCACTAAGATAACAACAAAGCAAATGATCAAACAAGAACATATAATCAACACATGTATATGCAAAGCAAGATGTCATGATAAACTAATGGAAAGATCATATTTACAACTAGTATGAAAATGTAGCATTAGTGGTGTTTGGTAGATGGAGAACAAGTTGGTAAACTAATGGTTATAGAGGATTGACAAGGATAAAGTTGCAACATCAAAATGTGTAGATAATTTTTATGAAGTACTTTTGAAATGCTCCTTTTTCAACAAGACCAAAAATATTTAAAACTTTTGGCAGAAACGCCATGACCAAAAAATGACCTTTTGTTATTATTTTAGAAACTACAAATCAACATTTGAGACTATCTAGACTCAATTGCCTTTGACATGGCGGGTGGCACAAGTTCTAACTCCATATGGTTGATTTTAAAGGAAATTCCCAAAATGACTCATTTTCTACAAAACTTGTTGTCCCGATTTTATATATGGATAAGTTGACCGAAACTCGACTTCATAACATCAAAACTTCCAGAATTTGTTCATAAAATATATACTTCAATATCAAATGCACACTTGGTCTAAGTGAACAGTGGAACCATTCTTTATGCGTTTTGCCAAACACTAGTTTTGACCTGTTTTAACCAAAACAATAACTTATTACTTTGACCTGCTTTGAAAAAAAAACATTTTTAAAACTACAACAAGACATCATTACACTTCATCTTTACTTGAGTATTTCAGATGAAACAATCAAGTTGCCAATCCCACTTTGATGTGTATAATTTATGACGATATTTGTCAAAACACTTATCTAGCATACTTAGTCTTCTTTTTAAGGTTTTTTTGAGTAATTGAGATGATCTATGATTTTGATATAGCATATGCAAAGAAAGATATATATGTCTATATGAGGAGCACAAGACCTAGCATAAGCCCTATTGTGCGAAAACATGAAGATGACAAACAAATGAGCAAATATGCCAAACAAGACACTTATGATCCATAAACAAGCAAGACGCAAAGATAAGATGTAAACAAGGCAAATAAGTAGTCATATAGCACATCACACATCAAGTCATTAATTTTACTAATGAGAGATACCGAAACATTTACAAAAAAAACATTTTTGACAAAATTATGAGTTAACCCAAACACCCCTTTTGAAACTATATTGTTTCTTTTAAGAATCAAAATTGACATACAAGCGAAGGAAAATACATGACAAGGTTGACATTTATGTTTCACAGATAAGCAAGCTCAAATGTAATGAGAGATAAGCATACAATCAATATATACAAGCAATGCAAACTAGAACGACTAATCATATAACATATCATACGAAAAATTCTTTTCGCCTTGCGATGAGTATGACGATGTATACCAAGCTTGATTAATGGCCAAATTACTTTATTTTCAAAGAAGGATGTATCAAAGTTCAAATGATACCAACCAAAATTGCCCGACTCAAAGGTTTGAATTTCTATGTTAATACGAAACTTGAAATTTTGGACACTTTGTGGTATTTTGCAAATTCGACTTACTTAAACTTATAATCAATACCTCTAACCTACTTTATTAGAAACTAGACTCAATTATCTTCGAAACGGTAGGTGACACGACTTGTACGGATTTACGGTTAAGTTTTTATGACCTTTTGAAGTTGATCGAAAAAGTTTATGTAGAACCGGCTCGCCAGAACATAATTGGCTTTAATAACGAACAGAACCGCCTTTAATAATGAACAGAACCGCTGGTGTGATTGATTTTTACAAAAACGCATATTTCGACCCGACTAAAAGGTTTAACACTTGGTAGGCTTTAAGGTAAACTTATATAATAAATTTTAGACATTATTCAAGCTTGTATAACAACGATATTCACGAATCAAGACTTCTAAGTATAAAGCAATGACATACTTTTCATATTAAGTCCCGCTTTTCGAAAAAAATTGATACATAGATCGTACTCGGTTTTGAAAACTAGAGCCACATGGCTCTGATACCAATTGTGGAAAACGTAGAAGGAGGTGAATACGTTTTCGATTAAAATCTAAAAATGTTTGTATCAAATCCCCGATCAATCGTGACGTAATATGAAAAGTACCAAATATGATTTATGACTATATGAAAGCATAGAATAACCAAGTAGTTACAACATAATTATAAACATCAAATCACAACACAATCACAAGCATAAAATAAATAGAGAGTGATAAATAAAATAGAGAGCAAACCGAACATGATGATTTATAGTGGTTCGGTCACGGAGCTCCTCTCCGCCCTACTCCACTCCCTGAGTACCCAACTCGAGAGTTACTTTACTAGATCAACAAGCTCCCTTCTTGGCGGAGAAAACCTTACACATTGTTGCTTACACTTTATCCGGTACTAAGCTAAATATCAAGTCCTAACACCGGTAAAACCAACCCATCGTCGCTTACACTTTATCTGATATAAAGCTAAACATCTGGTTCTTACACAAAGGGTAGAAGCAACCCAAAACCGTGTTATGTTTAATGGCCCAACATAACAAACCTTGTGTTTTATGGCACAAACACATAAACCATCTAGTCTAAATCAAATGATACAAAGAGATGATACAAATGTTTATGTAATGATGATCCAAGACAAATGTGTCTAATGGATTTGAATGCCTAATCTAAATGAACCATGTTAGGAAGCCTTCAAAAGGATGATGATGATGATAAGATCTCCAATCTTGTAGATCTATATATGGGTATGCTTGGTGGTGGATGACAATATCTTCAATCTTGTAGATCTACATATGGGTATGCTTGGTGGTGGATGGAAATGGTAAGATCTTCAATCTTGTAGATCTACATATGGGTATGCTTGGTGGTGGATGACAATATCTTCAATCTTGTAGATCTACATATAGGTATGTTTGGTGATGAATGGAAATGGAAAGATCTCCAAAGCTTGCTTTGGTGGATCATCATAAAAGTATGATTACAACAAAATGAATGTTAAAGCATTATGATCATATGCAAAAATGAAAATGATTAATGAAGGTGTTCCTACATATCTAAATGGCTAGAAACTAGAGATTGATTTGCAAAATCTTGAGATATCATTGTGCAATCTTATAAGATTTTTCCCTTTGGATTTGATTCTTTGCATTTGATTATATACCTAAATGAAGTAATTCAATAATATGTGTAAGTTGTATTTTGTGTTAAAGTTAGGGTTTTAATAGATTTGTTACACTTTTTTCATGTTGCTTGTGCTTTTCTCCAAAGTTGGGAGATAGTAAAGAAATCATGTTTTGAGATAATAAGAGGTTTGAGAAAAATGGTTTGTTATGTTTTGTCATTAATAAAACCTTAGCCTAAGTTGATTGTAAAATGTTTTGTTTAAAACCGGTTTATTTGTATAAAAATACTTGTGAATGCAAAATGTGAAAAGAGGTTTGATCATAATGCAACATAACAAACATGTACGAACCTGTGTTGCAACATACGAGGAGTCGAGACATGGAGAGATGTTGATGTATGTTGAGATAAAATACGATTACAAGTAACTTGTACATTTTACGTTATGTATTACAAGTTACGTGTTTGTCATCAACAAAACAAACGAGACTGTGTAGATTAAATATCGTAATATATGCACTAACAATCTCCCCTTTTTTGTTGATGACAAACAAACATGTAAACGTAATATTTTGTAAAATGTAAAGTTACTTGCATCCGCATACTACCTTTACATTACCGTTCTCCGTTTACACTCTTCTCCCCCTTTTGTCAAAACAAAAAGGGTGTGTCCTTGGAGTTTAACTTCATTGAAAAGGTGAGCTTGCATCATCCCTAGATTGAACGTTAATTTATCTACCTCTAACCCCCTTTTGTTGTTGCATATCTTCTAGGTAAGTGCCCTTTGGTCTATAGGTGGATCCATGGATCAATATGAAAGGCGGACGAGAGCTTTGCTATTACTCCTACAAAACGGTTAGTTTCGTGCAACATAAAAATATGATAACTATATGATGAAGAAAATGACATATTTCTTTTGATCGAAACACAAAAGGATTTTCAAACAGTAAGAATGATGATGAATGCATGCATGCTCCCTCTTTACGAGTGATCCCCTTTGTTCAAGGCATCAAGATATGAAAAAAAATCTACAAACAATAAATTTAGTGCAAATCCTTTATATTCGTCCTGTCGGACGAGTAAATATATATATAACAAAAGTTATATTTAATTAAGTGCTTTGAAATCTTGACGGAAGCTTCCCCCTTTGCTTTAAGGGCGTCAAGGTATGTGATCTATATAAAACAACGATTAGTGAATAATAGGCTTTTTGTCGTAGACAAATTATGTCATATACAACAAGTGTTATAGACGACCTCAATATGATTTCTTGGACGTTTCTCCCCCTTGTCTCCTGAGGGTGTCCAAATTGAACCTACAAACATAAAAATGAATGATGCAAACTTCCGTCATTGGCTTGAGTAAGCCAAATACCACCAAAGTGTATATGCCTTGAACCTACAAAAAGAAAACTTAGCAAATATGTACTTAGTCTTTCGAGGATAGTCATATATAATAGATGTGTATATATATGATTTGATCTTTAGAACTAAAATTAAATATGATTCACTAAAGGAAATCCTAGAAAACTATGCTTAAAATGTATTACCTATTACTTGAATCCATCGTGGTTGGTTTGGTGGCGTGGTTGTTAGGTTGAACAGGATGTGTTGGGAATAAGGACACATTTTTGTTACGAAATTTCAATTGACTTTTGGAAATATAGGTAAATGAGCTTATGAGTTCAGATATGTAAAGGTTGATTGATCCTTCATACAGTGACATTGGTTTGAGTCACTGGTAGGGTTGTGGTTATGGTGGTGGTGGAGGAAAGGATTCATTGATGATTTTCCTTTTTTTTTTGGTTTTTTACTTTTGATGATCAGTCAATAGGATCAAGTTAGTAAAAGGGTTTAACTCAAAATCTTACCTTGTTGGGTTGATGAAGCAACAGAGGTGATAGATATGACAATTTTATGTGTAGTAAAATAGGTGGCGGAAGATGGTGATGACAATGCAAGCAACTAACAATGTATGCTTATTAGTAAAGTAGTGATGATGAATATGCATGTATGAACATGTTAATGAAATAGATATGGGTTAAGGTATGATATATGTGCGAATGAGCACAAATTATCTTGATAAAGAAATCGATCTTAATCGACCTACACAAATCCAAACGAGTTAGTGCAAGAATAACATTTCACAACATGATAATTCAAACATTTATACCAACAAGTATGAAAGAAAAACTTCTTCAAGTATTATCACACGAATGACTTTAACAAGTAGACACATAGATAGACATGTATATGAACAAAAACATGTTTTAAATAGAACACACCAACTAGGAAAAAAAATAAGATATATGAAGAGGTAATAGGTTGAAACTATCTTAAAACAAGTCATACATATGCTGTTTCGAAAAATATTGGATAGATTTATGAAATTTTGAAGGACTTAAGAGCTAGATAGATCAAAACCAACTATTAGGAGACCTTAATACAAGTCTAAATAATCGAATTTAAGTGTCGGATTAAAAAGTAAACTACCCCAAACGGCAAAAATGCCTACTGTAGAACCGGCTAGCCGGTTTCATTGGTTCAACAGAACCGGCTTTGCTGTAATAAACCGGCCTTGCAGCAACAAGGTTCCCTAAAATCTATAAATCTCTAAACAAAATGAATTCTAATCCTGACTTTCACTTATATTGTTGTCATATTGGTCATACTTAGTTAATCCAAAAAACACATAGGTAAGCTTCAACGCTTTTATATCCTACATATTTTGATAATTCTAAACACTCCTTGATACAACAAGAAAATGAAAATCAAGAAGTATGAATTGCATAAAAACCAACCACAAGCATAAACAATTCAGTTTTACAACATCTTCAAGGATTCATACATAAACAATATGAGAAATAAGAATATTTATACAAGAGCATGTTCCAAGTAGTTCAACCAAACACAAGCATCAGGAAGAAGATCATTTAGATTATAAAATCAATTGCACTAACAATGATGCTATGGATATGCTACAAAAGGAAACAAATAGGCACGAAATCTCTTATTGCATTTGAGTCTGCTTATTTATGAAAAATAAGTATCAAACTTGTTATATTGTTCCATCGCTTGTTTGTCGATTTTGGTTCTTAATTAAAATAATGTGGCTTCAAAAGAAAGATCCTAGACTTCTACACAGGTTTATCAAAAATCAAAACATAAGAGCAGGATAGCAAATAAAATCATGTTGGTATGTCATATAGGGACAAGAGCAAATATCATGCAAAACCTGTTAAGCATGTATAAAACTAGGGCATTATATGGATAGTTTTAGGATAGACTAACGAGTAACAAGAAACTATCAACATGATATATCATATCAAAATCATCAGGTATCAAAATGAAAATTACGTAGATCATACGAGGACATCATATACGAGACATAAAATTCTTCTAATACAAAACATCATGTAGTCATGTTTAAAGCCTTAACATTTAGTATCATGAGTACAAGGTATTTATAAAAACATTTAAAAAGGAAACAAAACCTTTCCTAAAGATTACGCATTTTTTAATTAATTGAATAGATTATCAATCACTAAGATAACGACAAAGCAAATGATCAAACAGGAAACATATAATCAACACATGTATATGCAAAGCAAGATGTCATGATAGACTAACGAAGGAAAGATCATATTTACAACTAGTATGGAATATGTAGCATTAATGGTGTTTGGTAGATGGAGAACTAATTAATGAACTATGGTTATAGAGGATTGACAAGGATGAAGTGGCAACATCAAAATGTGTAGATAATTTTAATGAAGTACTTTTGAAATGCTCCTTTTTCAACAAGACAAAAAATATTTCAAACTTTTGGCGAAAACGCCATGCCCAAAAAGTGACATTTTGTTATTATTTTGTAAACTACAAATCAACAAATTGAGGACTTTCTAGGCTCATTGCCTTTAACATTGGCGAGAGTGACACAAGTTCTAACTCCATATGGTTGATTTCAAATGAAATTCCCAAAATGACCTATTTTTCACAAAACTTGTTGTCCCGATTTTATATATGGATAACTTGACCGAAACTCGACTTCATAGCATCAAAACTTCCATAATTTGTTCATAAAATATATACTTCAATATCAAATGCACAGTTGGTCTAATTGAACCGTGGAACCTTTCTTTATGGGTTTTTACCAAACACTAGTTTTTACCCATTTTAACCAAAATCACCACACTTCATCTTTACTTGAGTATTTCAGATGAAACAATCAAGTTGCCAATCTCACTTTAATGTGTACAATTTTTATGACGATATTTGTCAAAACACTTATGTAGCATACTTAGTCTTCTTCTCAAGGTTTTACTAAGTAATTGAGATGATCTATGATTTTGATATATCATATGCAGACAAAGATATATATGTTTATATGAAGAGCACAAGACCTAGCATAAGCCCTATTGTGCGAAAACATAAAGATGACAAACAAATGAGCAAATATGCCAAACAAGACACTTATGATCCATAAACAAACAAGACGCAAACATAAGATGTAAACAAGCCAAATAAGTAGTCATATAACACATCACATATCAAGTCATTAATTTTACTAATGAGAGATACCGAAACATTTAAAAAAAACATTTTTGACACTACAATAATTTGAGTTAACCCAAAACACCCCTTTCGAAAACATATATTATTTCTTTTAAGAATCAAAATTGACATACAAGCGAAGGAAAATACTGAAAGGTGGACATTTATGTTTCAAGTATAAGCTAAGCTCAAATTGTAATGAGAGTTAATATACAAAGCAATGCAAACTAGAACGACTAACATTATATTTATCATACGCGAAAATTCTTTTCGCCTTGCATATGAGTATGACGATGTATACCCAAACTTGATTAAATGACCAAATTACTTTATTTCAAAGAAGGATGTAGCAAAGTTCAAAATATGGTTACCACCAACAATTGCCCGACTCATGGGTTTGTGTTTCCTATGGTTAATACAAAACATGAAATTTTTGGACACTTTGTGGTATTTTGCAAATTCGAACCTCTACTTTGAACTTATAATCTGTACCATAACTACTTTATTAGAAACTAAGACTCCAATTATCTTCGAAACGATAGGATGGCACGACTTGTACGAGTTACGGGTTAATTTTTTATGTACCTTTAGAGTTGATCAAAATTTTTGTTTATAATGCGTACACTATAGAACCGGCTGGCCGGTTCTGTTCCTTGAATGGAACCGGCTTGTTATCGAACAGAACCGCCGGTCTGAACAAATTTTCCAAAAACGCTAATTTTGACCCGACGAAAAGAGTTAACAATTGGTAGGCTTTAAGGTAAACTTATATAAGAGATTTTAGACCTTCTTCAAGCTTGTATAACAACGATATTCAACAATCAAGACTTCTAAGAATAAAACAACGACATACTTTTCATATTAAGTCCTACTTTTCGGATAGTTTGATACACGGATCATACTCGGTTTTGAAAACCATTTGTTTTGAAAACTAGAGCCACATGGTTGATTACATTTGTTCGTGTGAAAATGTACGAGGGGGTGGGTGAAATACTTGTCCGATTGTAAAATCTAAAAAATTTTTGTATCAAAAGTGCCCCCTAATCAATTTTGACTTTATAGGAAAATTACTAATAATAGTCCATGGGTTATATGAGGGTAAACAAGCAAATAATCAAGCAATAACATAAGCTAATTATAAAATAAAGTAAAATAACGATATTGTAAAGAGGAAAACAAACCGAACACGATGAATTTATAGCTGGTTCGGTCACGGTGCTCCTTCCGCCCTACGCCACTTCGAGTACCAAACCTCGTGAGGTACTTCCCTTAGAGCAACATGCTCCCTTTTCAGCGGAGGAATACATTACACACGTAGTTACATTTATCCAGGTACTAAGCTAAAAATACCGAGTCCATAATCACGGTTGAGAATCCAACCCCATCAGTCGCTTACACTTTATCCGGTACAAAGCTAAATACCGGGTTCTTACACAAAGGGTAGAACCAACCCAAAACCCCATTATGTTTTATGGCCCAACATAACAAACCTTGTGTTTTATGGCACAAACACATAAACCATCTAGTCTAAATCAAATGGTACAAAAGATGATACAAATGAGTATACAATGATGATCCACGACAAATGTGTCTAATGGATATGAATGCCTAATCTAAATTAACTTCCATTGATGAGAAGCCTTTAAATGGATGTAGATGATGAGATCTCTAATCTTGTAGATCTTCATATGGGTATGTTTGATGGTGGATGGAAATGGCAAGATCTTCAAGGCTTGCTTTGGTTGGATCATCATAAGAGTATGCTTACAACAAGATGAATGTTAGAAGCATTATGATCACATGAGAATGAGGGTGTTTAATGACTATTGCTACTGATCTAAATGAGTGAGAAATGCAGAGAAAATATGTGTGAAAGGTGTGTGAAAACATGAGAAAATGGCTTGGTATTTATAGCTTAAAAAGTTTACTGTATGAGGTTCTGTCTGTGCTACTGACAGAGGGCACCGGCATTGTAAACTACAGGGCACCGGAATACAGTAACTAAATCGGATTTTTGGATTTGCAAAAATCTTGAGAATCTTGTGTATCTTATGAGATTTTACTTGGATTGGGCTTCATTTATTATATACTAAATGGAGTAATTAAATTAATAAGAGTAAGTGATTTTTTGTTAAAGTTAGGGTTTAAAAGATTTGTACCTTTTTCAAGTTTGCATGTGATTTTCTACATATTTGAGGATAGTAAAAGAATCTTGTTTTGAGATAATAAGAGCGTTTTGAGAAAAATTGGTTTGTTATGTTTTGTACATTAATATAAAAAAAAAACCCCTTAACACTACGTTGATTGTAAAATGTTTTGTTTATAAAACCTGGTTTATTTGTATTAAAAATACTTGTGAATGCAAAATGTGGAAAAGAGGTTTGATCATATGCAACATATCTAACATGTAGGAAACTGTGTTGCAACATACGGGGGAGTCGTGACATGGAGAGATGTTGATGTATGTTGACGGACAAAATACGATTACGAGTACTTGTACATTTTTACGTTATAGTATTACAAGTTACTTGTTTGTCATCAACAAAACAAACGAGACTGTGTAGATTAAATATTGTAATATTTGCACTAACAAATTGATAATGTTATGATCCTATCGAGACAAAAGGTGGATGATTGGGAATTTAGAGGTTTGTTTGGTGTTTTTTTAGTTGACAATGTTGAGGAAACAAAGTAGGACGTGGGGAAAAGAGGTGGTAGTTCTTTTATGGTGGAAGAATAATGAGAGACTCAAAAAATGTGGTGACTAAAATAACACTTGAAAGATTGAATATCTTCTTTATGTTCTTCACTTTTTAGAAAGTGGAAAGTTTTAGCGCCAGGATGTTGACATTTGCATTTCGTTAAATTTACTTAAATATTTCAGAAGAAATAACTAAGTATATGTCAAGGGATTGTATGAGGAAATTCTAATAGTCAACCAGACTATTAAAAGAGGAAGAAACGTTTAGACGTGAGAGGGAAAAAGTTAGAGAAGATAATATAGATTATTAGAAGTGAGACGGACTTACTAGAAGTGAGAAGGACTATTAAGAACAGAGGATGATCATTTTAGAAGTGAAAAAAAGGACATACGAGAAGAAAGGAGGTTTACGAGAAGTGAGGATCAATTTATGAGTATGACGATTGTAAGTTATTGGGTTGAGGAATGAGACAACATTTCTATTATGAAATTCACTTGGATATTAACACCATTAACAATGATGCTTATGAGAATAGGATTTGAGGATGCCATTGATATTTGGAGATTTGAGGCAAGGGTTTTGGGTGCAAAGTTAGACGTCAGTTGTAGCAGAAGAGAGAAAGTGTTTGGTATGGATTTTAGAAGAGAATGAAGCTATAACAAGCATACTGCGGCGGTCCCAGAATATATCTGGGGCCGCCAGAATATGTATGGGGGCGCCGGGGACGCCATACAGGAGAGGGCTGGGCATGGATTTTGGACAAATTTTATGGAAGGAGGGGGCATTTTAATTTGCATTTCGCCAATTAAAAATTGCCTTAAAAATACTTCGGAATTGAACTAGTTTAAGTTGGTCATGGACAAGAATGGACACAAACTAGAATTGAAACTAGATAAAATAAACTAGAACGATTTTATGGGAAAAATGTGTTCCATCATTCCTAAACCTAGACGAATATATTTTTACGATTTGCGGTTAAGGGGTAAAGACAGAATGTCGACGATGTTATCTTCAGACGCAACCTTTTCGAATGGAGATGTTTCCTTTTGGATATTGTCCCAAAGGAAATGGTGACGTATCTTCGGTATGTTTTGTACTCGAAAATAATAATAATAATAATAATAAAGAGGAAAACAAACAAAGATGGAGGCGACGAGCTTGACAATGTCAAGACGGATGGTGGTTAACGTATGATAAACTACACTCACAGAGTTATGTAGCTCTTCTCGAGGATTGCGAATGTTCATATAACAATCACACGACAAGGTATACGGTTGTATTAAAGGTTTTAGCGGAAATATTAGAGGAAAGAGATTAGCCATCTCCATGGTTGAAGAGGCATGGTTGAGTGAGAAGAAAGAGATGTGATCAAAAAAACAAAGAGTGTTTTCGTTGAAGAGAAAGAATGTTTCATCGAAGAGAAAGAATGTTTTCGTCGAAGAGAAAGAATGTTTTCGTCGAAGAGAAAGAATGTTTTCATCGAAGAGAAAGAATGTTTCGTCGAAGAGAAAGAATGTTTCGGGGAAAGAGAAAGAATGTTTTCGTCAAAGAGAAATGGAGAGCGTTTTAACTAATGTTGTTAAAAGGCTTGAATAGGGATTTTTGGATATGACCTTTAACGTTTGCGATTGCAAGTTAAAGATACTTGAATATTTTGGATGAAATATTTAAGTTGTCAAACCTACTTGGAAGGGTATTAGATTTGCATCTAACTTTTCCGTGACAAAGAGTGAATTATTTGGAAGAAAAGGAGATGATGATTAAGGAAATGTGTGAGGGAAGACTCTAGAAGATTTAAGACCATTTTATGACTCTTTTGAAAATTTAGATTAGTGACGCGGACGCGAAGAAAGATATTCTAGTGTGAGAAGATATATACATAGATGTATAAGACATATAAATATAAGCATGCAAGTTTATCTAAGCATGAATCGACACAATAATCAACAAGATTAATGTGTAAGACTGTATGACATCTAAACCTTGTTTGTCATACATCAACCTAACATAGTGTAGGTGCACAATTAACATGTAAGACATGTAAGATAACGTAAACAAAACATGATAATTCTAAATGTAATCATCATGTAATACATGTTAGCATTTAGCATATAGAAGCATGTGTTATATAGATAAACTAGGAGATATTTTATCTAAATTGCTATAAAAAGACAAACACCTTTATAATAGACATGATTTAATAGCTAAGCAAAAAAAATGTTGAGCATCAAAATAATCATGAAGGCATGTTATTACATTAAATGGGAGCAAGTTATCATCTTGAAACTTCAAAAACACATACGTGAGGTGCAAGTAGTCTAAATTGACTAAGGAGAAACCTAATTTCTACTTGCTTACTCCTAATGAGATACAATGTCTATCAATGTAGACTATCATTAGGCATATTTTGAAAGAGCCATTTAATCAAATTAGGGAATGAATATAAGACTATCACTAGTGGTGCTCAATTCAGGCTAAACACGACCATTTTTATAGGTTATACCACGAACCCAACTTCACTCTTGGAAGCAATTCAATCGTTAGGTCAAATTGAATTTCTAGTGCAATAGGTTCTCCAGTAGTCATTCTCATGTTAGATAAAATAGAATTCTTATATTTGCCTAATAAAGTGTAGCAAAGATAAAATTTGTATTGTCTTTTTTCAGTACAAGCCTACTATGACTCAACTAATGTAACTTTAATTTTTGGTTCCACATAAAATCCTCATCAATATGTTGGAATTATAGGGTTAATGAAGGAGAGCAAGCAAGTTGTTGTAGCTATAAGAAAGAATGAGTCATCTAGGACCTAGGAGTATGCTAAACAGTGGACATGTGTAATGCATCCTATATTGAGAGTGGGTCAAAGAATGCACCTTTGCATGTATTTTTATGAAAGAAATCCAATTAAGGTTATTTACCTCAATTCAGCTTATGTTTGTTTTCTTTTGTAGAAAATAAGAATGAAATAACTAAGTTTAGGTACCTCTATGTTAGAATTTTAAGAAAGAGATTAATAAGAGGAAGATGTTTAAATCTAATGCCATAGGGCGGATCTACCTAAATCAAAGATGAATCTAGGATGAAGGATCCATCGATCCTTGGAGGTGCCAAATTTGGGCAACGATCATTTTTCTATTATTTGGGAGATGGTGTTGATATTAGGTTATTAAGATAAACTTATATAAGTAATAAAAGTTCTTGGTTTAATTTTTCAGAAATGACATCCAAGTCTTGCTTATCAAGTTGGCGTACTCATAAGTTTCCCGATGGAAATTTCTAAGTCGTCAATCCTACTTAGAGTGTGTTAAGTTTAGCATGTATAATTTGATCATAGCTAATAACACAAACATTTGAACACTTTAGACTCAATGAAACATCTTCATTGCAAGTGTGAGTTGCAATTTAATGACTAATCTTGTTGTCTTGCAATTGACTTCGTGATTTCATGTAATAACCAAGGATGGTTAACCATGTAGACTTAGAAAAATATTTATGGTCATTTGATTGATATTTTGGTGATATAGATAAATCCTAGTCTCGATTTCATGTTCATATTCTAATTTTGTAATTAGATTGAATAGTGAGATTGATTATCATTTGAATAATAATCATCTTCATATTCAAAATCCTCTTACGATCACCTATTGAAAGAAAGCACAAAAATGGTTTGTGGAATATGTTTCTCGATTAGTTCACAAGATTGAATGGCCAATTCTCCTCCGGACCCTCGATTCGATTGTTTTCCAAACCTACGTTTGCTTAGTAAGGTTGCTTCTTTTTATATCTCCTCAAAAAAAGAAAGGCAAAAGGTTGCTTGCTTGACTTTAAGAAAGAAGGTATTATATAATAAAAAAAAGTAAAGGCGCGTTAGCGCTTTTTTTTCAATAAGGGTCGGAGCTTGGAGAAGCGAGCCTATCAGATCCCTTTGTTGGGGGCTTTGGCTACCCTGCCTCATTCCCTTCACAAGCCAAGGACAAGATGAATC
>BQNB010133084.1:4980-18522 GCA_026074375.1 Tanacetum coccineum
CATGAGTCCAAGTTAACAAGTCCATTACATTGTTTTTAAATCACACTTTCTTAAGTACACTTTTAATTATAAGTTTATACTTATACATTTTCTACTTAAACCATCATGATACCATACTTATATTTCCATCATTCCATGATATTTACAGCCACATAACACATGAATAAGAGTACAAAATCATAATCACAAGTAAAAATATGTTTTACAAGTTTAAAAGTATCCTAATGGTGATTTTGCTATATAGAACATATATACACATAAAATGATAAATGTTAGGTTATAAAGGGTTTTAGGTAACCTTAATGAGATGTGGGATGATGAAAAATATGATCGAAACTCGTGTTTAGATGAAAAACCCAAGCTTTTACAATTATAAAACCCTAATCTTGCAATAATTTGCTTAAACCTTGCAAATGCTTAACCAACCCTTCAAAACACCTTAGGTTATCATAGGAATGATGTAGGAATGTATGTAAATGTTGTAAATAATTTTTGTATGGATTATTGGTGTTGTTTAGGGTGAGCCGTAAGCTAGAGAGACCAAAAGGGAGAGTATGTGTGAATTTTTACTAAGGAAATGAGTGTGTGTGTGTTCTATCACACGTATGCATGCTTATATATATATATGCTAAGGCTAGTCAAGAACACTATTAGAAGTCTTAGGCGTAACGCTTTGAGGACAAAAGGGGAGCGTATGTGTGAATTTCTACTACGGGAAATGTAGTGTGTGTGTGTGTTCTATAACACGATGCATGCTAATATTTATTTATATGCTAAGGTAGTCAAGGAAACACTAGTAGTAGTCTTAGGAAAGTCTTTTGTCACGAGGACAACATTTAGGAGGGTTTTTAAGGAAAGAAAGTTTGGTCAACCAACATGTTCTAGCTTAACATTAATGAGTATTCAGTTGTACAAAGGACAATAGTAGTAAAATGTGTGACTTAATGTCCATTTAAGATGCTTTATATGGCCACGAAATTATGGAGGGGAAATGAACTAGTTGGTGACTTTTTATCTTTTATAGATTAATTTCTTGTAATACTTGAAGTATAAAGTCTTATTTAAATTGTATAAGTGTATTGTCTGTATATGTCTAGTTTCTAGTTGTATATCATTTATGTACCAATATGATAACTATGTTTATATGGGTACAGTTTTATAAACTTTAGGTATTGGAGTTATAAAAATAGGTATTTGTTGTAGCGTAGAAAAGTTTTGGTTGTTTTGTTAATGGGCCCTAACGTATTTTATCGCGAAACGTAAACACTTTATGCAACGAATAAAAATAAAATAAACACAGTTAATAATTATCCTCAAAATAATTAATTAACACTTGCTTGATGTAAACATTTAATTGTTTGATGCCCGCTTACATTGAATGATAATTTTTAGCTTACGCGATTTAACTTAACGATTACGATTTAAAAGCAAACGCGTACAATACTAAAAATAAATAGTGAATTTATTGACGTCATAAATGACCCTAAAACATGGGGTGTTATAGTCTTCCCCCGTTAAATGAGCCTTGTCCTCAAGGCTTAAGACATGGCACTTGACAACAGTGTGGTCTTTGTGAAGAAATATGGATATTTCTTTCGAAATTGATCCTCGCGTTCCTATGTAAAATCATGAATTCCCCTAGAGTTCCATCAAACCTTGAAAATTAGGATACGGCTTCGCTTCAACCGTTTAACTTCTTGATCCATAATTTCTACTAGTTCCTTGACAAAATGAAGCATGTCATTAATATGAAGTCCATCTAACGAAACGGCTAATGGTTCGTTGGCATGGCACTATTTCAAGTTGGATACATGAAACCTATTGTGAACCTTGCTCAACTCTTGAGGAAGCTCAAGCTTGTAAGCAATGGCTCCAACCTTTTCCAACACCTTGAATGGTCCGACATACCTAGGGTTTAACTTCCCTCGTTTGCCAAAACGTACGACCCCTTTCCAAGGCGAAATCTTAAGCATAACACTATCCCCAACTTGAAATTTCATTGGCTTACGCTGTAATTAGGCGAAACTCTTTTGCCTATCATGTGCGGCCTGTATTCTTTGCTTGATAAGGATGATCTTCTCGGTCGTCTCTTGAACTATTTCTGGACCGGTGAGTTAAACTTCTCCAACCTCGGCCCAACACACAGGTGAACAACACTTTTGACCGTAAAGTGCTTCAAATGGTGCAGCCTTGATGCTAACGTGATAGCTATTGTTATATGAGAACTCAACTAATGGCAAATGGTTAACCCAATAATTTCCAAAGTCGATCACACAAGAACGTAACATATCCTCGAAAGTTTGAATAGTCCTCTCACTTTGTTCGTCAGTTTGTGGATGGTACACAGTACTCATATCCAGACTAGTACCCAAAGCCTTCTGAAGTGACCTCCAAAAATTTGATGCGAACCTAGGGTTGCGATTCACAAATGATTGAGACAGGTATCCACGCCTCGTGACTACCTCCTTTAGGTACATTCTTGCTAGTTTCTCCATCGGATTAGTTTCTCTCATTGGTACAAAGATGGCAGACTTAGTAAGTCGGTCAACAATCATCCAAATGATGTTACAACCTTGTGACGACTTAGGAAGCTTCATGACAAAATCCATGGTGATATTTTCCCACACCCATTGAGGTATCTCGGGTTGCACCAACAAACCTGATGGCCTTTGATGTTCAGCCTTGACCTTAGTACCTGTCAAAACATTTGCTAGCTTACGTGGCAATGTCGGCCTTCACATTGGGCCACTAATATAGCTTCTTCGTGTTCTTGTTAGAACCCAGATGGATAGAGTATTTTTGACTTGTGGGACTCGTGCATAATCAAAATCCTCAAATTACCATATCAGGGCAACCAACTCCTGCTATTTAAGCATAGAGTTCTATCCATATGGGGTTCCAACTTCTCCTCCGGTATATCCTTCCTGATCAAAACACCTACATTTTCGTTCTTGATGTTTTTGGGTTTTTGTGCTTCAATTTAAGCTTCTAGGATTTGTTTAGGAAGATCCAAGCCAATAGTCATAACTAAGGCTGGAACTCTTAATGGTTTAATTCACTCTTTCCTGCTCAAAGCATCAGCAACAATATTTGCTTTCCCCGAGTGATAACGAATCTCACAGTCGTAATCACTAAGCAACTCTAACCAACAATGTTGCCTCACGTTCAACTCTTTCTGATTAAGAATGTGTTGTAAACTCTTGTGATCAGTAAACACCGTACACCTGGTTCTGTACAAATATTGCCTCTAAATCTTTAGAGCAAATGCTACTGATCCAAGTTCCAAATCATGAGTCGTATAGTTTTCCTTATGAATTTCTAATTGGCGTAATGCATAAGAATTTTCTTTCTCTCTTTGCATTAATACAACACCCAATCCCTTATGGGAAGCATCATAGTAGACTACGAAATCTTTGTTTCCTTCAAGTAAAGCCAAAATTGGCGCACTGCACAACTTCTGCTTTAATAACTGGAAGGCAGCTTCCTGCTTGTCTCCCTAATCAAACTTAACTCCTTTCTTAGTAAGCTTGGTCATCGACTTGGCAATCCCCAAAAATCATTTGATGAATTTTTGGTAATAACTGGCAAGACTTAACAATTGACGAATATCCGTCGGTGCCTTAGGAGATGCCTAATTTTTTTATGGATTTGATCTTGGCGGGGTCCACGTGAATGCCTTGACTATCAATCACATGACCGAGGAACTGTACTTTGGAAATCCAAGATTCACACTTAGAAAAATTTTGGTATACAATTCCTCCTTCTTAAGCAATTCCAGAATTGCCTTAAGATATTCTTCGTGTTCCTTCTTGCTCTTTGAAAAATTAATATATATCGTCAATAAAGACGATCAAAAACTTATCCAAATATGGTTTGCACACCCGATTCATGAGGTCCATAAATACCGCCGGTACATTTGTCAAACCAATGGCATGACTTGAAATTCATAATGTCCATATGGAGTTCTGAAGGAGGTCTTTAGAATGTCTGCTTCACAAACCCCCAGTTGATGATAGCTCGACCTCAGGTCGATCTTCGAGTAAACACTCGACCCTTAAAGTTGATCGAACAAATCATAAATTGTCAGGAGCGGATAACGGTTCTACACCGTCAGCTTATTTAATTCCTGGTAATTGATGCACCTCCGGAATAGTGTTGATGAAGAGGTGTAAATGCTCGTCTTAATCCCCCTGATACGTGCTAAGTCAGTTTGTTATCTTGATGTAGAATTTCATTGGTACGGGTCTCAATTCCTTGATGACGTTTAACTTGCTGATGGTTTGTCCTAGGGTGACTAATGATATGTCTTCGCCTTTTTGGCCTTGGATTTTGTATAAAATGATGTCGACTTTATATAGTAAAGTGGTGTTGGTAAAAAATAATTTATTTTTTTTTATACGTGAACAGTAACCCCAACAGCTATGAACAGTAACTCCAACGATTACTTTCTCCTTTTAAATGCCAAATTTGTATCCTCCATTTCTCCACACAACACTAAATCTTTCACTTAAATTTTCTCTTATCCAATCCTAAAAATGTTACATATCATTACACTCTTGGCGATGGAGAGCGCGGTAGCACTCGGCATTTATCTTGCCTAAGTCCCATACGAAGAAGAATCTCAGTATCTGGCCTTTATTCTAGCGATTCTCGTGTCCCTCATCGTTCTTGCTATCGGCGTGGATCTCTTTTGGAAGGAATAGATATTATTGCTAGGGGAGGGTTGTAATAAAACTAATGCCGAGCAAATTTGATAGGGAATTGTCCTAGGGTGACTAGTGATGTGTCCCGGCTCCTTAGCTTAGGACTTGGTATAAGATGATGCCAACTTTATAGTAAGATGGAGTGAAGGTCTGCTTAGTTGCTATAGTTACTAATTTGATTTCCAGAAGTAAACGCGCTTTATGAATACGCATACAAAACATGATACAAGTAGGAAATTGTTTTCTTGACAAGAAGTTTTTAGAGTGACTACTCTCAGCACGGCATGGTACTTTCCTAAATTATACATAGTAGATCAGGCCATGTATAATTGAGGACTAACAATGCATTGCTCATTTTTGTCAAAATAACGTTATGATTTCATGATATTCGTGAGAGTAGTTTGCAAGAGTAAATAAGGAATCTAAGTTAATATTGACAAAATTTTCATAATATGAGAATTTGATAGATAATTTAAATCATCCATGGAACAACAAGATTCAAAAGAAAGTACAACACAAATTCCTATCGAAATTAAAGTCTAAGGAAGTTTCCGCTTAGAGTTCACTAGGTAATACGGAGGGTCTCACCTAGATGTTGTGTTAGACGTCATGGCGCTGGAGTCATCATAAGCTTTCCTTTCCAGTACATGTCCCAAGTCCCAACGACATTTGTAGTTGTCCAAACCTCCGACACTCATAACAAGTGAGAGTTTGTTGATTCCTAGCAGCAGTAGGTGTTCTACAATTTCGAGTTATGTGGCCAAACTTTTTGCAATTTAAGCACTTTACAGTGCACGGTCCATTATGGTGAAATTTGCACTAGTTGCACAGAGGTAAAGATCACATATGCCTTTTTGTTGATTGGCCAAGTAGTGTATGCTCTAGGCACCTTATGCCCTTTGTTTTGTTGACTCGAGCTTCCATTGTGGAGTTACCTTCCCACTTCCTCTTATTGCTAGCATTCTCCTGCTACCATTTCTCCTTTTCTTCGGTCTGGCTTTCATTGACTTGTGGGTCATGTTGGTTTTTGTCTCATAAATAGAAATAGCCTCGATAGCATTAGCCACTCGCTGGGCTACGACCCGCTCAATTTCCTTAACACTCATCCCTTGATTAACAGTTGCCATCGTTTCTTGAAGATCACAGGGAACAAAATGTATATGAAGTTTCATCCAAGGGAAAATCATAACACTCTGTGATCCTAACATATGTGTAAGGTGAGACCACGTCATGCAGAGATATAAGAAATAGCAACCATGGCATAAATAAATCCACATCATACAGTAGCATGATCATAACCAACATGTGAGGTTACATTACTTAATAGCAGTCGTTTAAACCATGCGTAAAAGAGTACAAGCTTTTTCATTAAAAACGCTACTAACCAGTATTGCTCACGTTTAGTGGGATACAATACAAAATGAGCTATACTGACAAATCTATTTGTCTATGGGCCAGGGTGCCTCTCAAGATTCTAGATGGTAGCCTCTTATGTCATCTTAAAGTGACTTAATATTCTCTGGTGGTGGTGGTAATGATGAAAGTAGTGTAGCGGCAAACTCGGTAATGCATGCCTCGGCAGATAGTGATCGTGGAGTATGGTGTTAAATAGACATCCGAACCTGACTAGATATTGGTCACAAACAACAAGATGATATGGAGTGGGTGGTGTAAAAGCAGACTACAACAACAAAATTTATAACTGCCTCTGTATCCTCAGCTTGAGGGGACAAGATCATCTATAAGTATAGCAGAAGGGTCGGCCGAAGCTAGGTGATCCTCCTCCTTGTCCCTCGTCCTCACACATCATCAACTCCCGACATCATCAACAGATGACTGCATATCATCATCGTCACCTCCATCGGTATGGATAGTCAAGCAGAACCCTTCCTTAAGACCCTTCCTCATCCTCCTCGTAATCAGATTCCCAGCAATGGAGCCCGGTGATAGTGGCTGTAGGTGAAGCATCACAGGTAGAGTCTGTCCCTCGACTAGGTATCCACTAACTCTTTATCAAAGTTTACTAGAATCTCCATGGCACATAATTAATATAGACAGACGTGTAGGTAATCGTCAATGGTAAAAACATGACTGCTTGCAATGAGCAAAACTTAACTTATATAAGTATATTATATAAGACCGGTATGATAAATATGAATATGCGCTCCTGGCATAAATGAATGATGATAAGATATCATATTCCGATAGCTTTAATGGTTTAGGTAGCAATGCGTTTAGGACACGAGTTTAAAGCGCACCTTGCCTAAAGAAATGTTCCCCCATTTATATAAATAACCCTTATATAAATATTGTAGAGTATGTGCGAAAGAATGCAAACTTCATCTTTGAATATATACATAAGAACCCTTATAGTAAACCGTACGTACTATAATATTAACACGTATGCGAATCATGTAAGCATCTATAAAATTAATTCTATGCAAACAACAAGAGTAAATAGGATCCTGTAAAAAAACCCCTTGTAATAATTCAAAATTTTGAAAATGGTTATAGTGTCTACGATAAAAACATTGACCTGGTTCTCTAACCATGGCTCTTGATACCAATCTGTAACACCCCCAAAATGGGTCGCATCGGAATATGGGTTTGGGAGCGTTACTTCATAGATCAATAACACAAGATATATAAGAACGACCTTTAAAAGTGTCATTTAAAACCGATACATTAGATTTAGTAAAGTGTTTGATACAAAAGCCTGAAGCTTCACTTGTTCATTGTTAAGTTATATAAAGATTCTAGTTAGAAAACAATCATTTTCCCCAAATATGTAATGCAACCAAATCTTTAGGTATGTGACTTCCAAAATAACGACCACCAATGTATCCCTTGCACCTCGTGCCTTATTGATCTCCTGAGAATAACATGTTTTAAAACGTCAACAATAATGTTGGTAAATTCATAGGTTTGTGAATTATATAAGAGTATGACCAAGCAAGATTTCCCCCGTGAATAAACAAAAAATGTAAACATTTACCAAAAGGTAATTACGTTTCCCTAAGCTCATGACACTGAAGCTCGACATAAATGAATTGCAATATAAATTGCCTACATTGTCCATGATGATGTTCTAACCTAGAACATCCCAAATCTGGCATGGTATACGTTCGTTGGCTTGGTAGTTTCTACACCAATGATAGCTAATCACCCGAATAGGGGCGTCACCCCCAAATAGATCTGTTTATAACATTCGCGCTCACCCTCCAAGTGATTTACAGTTCATGATAGTGGGTACATTAGGTTATCGCTACTTAGGCAAACACGTAATCATTTAAATATGAAATGTCACTTGCGTCCGAAAAAAACATAAAAAATTATAAAACAAAACATGTTCTCACCCCCAAAACTTATAAATCATTATAAAATGTAAAACGTGAGGCTATGAACTCACCTCGAGTGGATGGGTTTAACAATGTAAATCAAATGTGTGAAAAATGCATCACAAATTCGCCCGAATGCAACCTAATTAATCATAGGTCGTATGAGTACTAAGTACCTTGAATAACTACTACTATATATAATTTTATATATAGCTACATCACCATCTAATTATGTTTGTGAAATATCATTTAAGTCATGTTTGATAAATGATAACCGTGTTCGTACTCATATAATCTATAACACCCCGCGTTTTAGGGTCATTGACGTCGTCAATAAATCCACAATGTATCTTTTGTATTGTGCGTATAATGGCTTTAAAATCGAAACGTTTAAGTTTAATTATCGCGTTACGCCAGAAAATATACGATCAATTAAACGGGCAGCAAACAATTAAATGTTTACATCAAGCAAGTGTTTAAAAGGTAAATATTTTGATGATAATTATTAAACTTTGTTCATTTTAATTTTTATTGGTTTTGCGTAAAGTGGTTACGTTCGCGATAAATTGCATTAAGGCAGATACCCGTAACCACCAAAACTTTTCTAAACGCTTCAACAAATACCCACTTTTATACCCAATACATAAAAGTTACAAAAATATATCACATATATCTCTCTATGGCCGGATTTCTAGCAATGGATACAAAGAGATATGAAGAAAAAAAATTGCAACTTGGTTTTGACAACACACCACCCATTAAAACCAAGACATATCCTTGTTCTCATGACCAAAGACCAAGACCATGGAGTTCCTAAAGACCCTCACTATGTCTCCTTGACTAGTCATACATGTACATTACTTAAACATTGTAAGAGATAAGAAAAACATAACACTTAACACTTAGCAAATCAAAAACTCTCTCCTTTTCCTCTCTTATAGCCCATGGCAACAAACACCCCTTCTAAATAATTCATACAAATTTTTCTTCAACACATAAAACTAATCTCACATCATATCTAAGATACCTCAAGATGATTTGAAGCATTGGTTAACCATTTGCAAGTGTGGAAACAAGAAAAGGAAGCTAGGGTTTTTCTTAGAAATCTAGGGTTTTAAAGGGTGCAAGCTTGGGTTTAAAGTCTAAACAAAGGTTTAGCACATATTTTTCATCATCATCATTCATCATAAGGTTACCTAAAAGCCTTTATCTTTTCATTTCATGAGTTTTCAGCAAACGCGTACAACATTAAAAATAAATAGTATATTTATCGACGTCGTCAATGGCTTGAAAACACAGGGTGTTATACAACGGTTTAAATCACAAGGGTGTGATTGTTCTCCTTTTCACTACTCATTCATACAAGGTCATCTAAAACCCTAATCATTTCATTTATCATTTTATGTATGTATATGTTCTATATAGTAAAATCACCACTTAGGATATATTTAACTTATAAAAGTGGATTTTTCTTGTAAACATGATTTTATGAACTTGTACACATGTTATATGGATGGTATATTGAGGTTATAAAAGGGTTGTAAGACTTGTACACTCTTAGTTATGTGTAAAAATGATTATGTATAAACTAGTGATTAAAGTGTACTTAAGAAAGTTATGGTTTATAAGTGTGATTATGGACTTGTTAACTTGGACCTTTGGACAATCCATGGACTAATGAACTTTATTATATGTAAGACATATAATATATATATGGTATAAAAGACTTGTGGTAATTTACAAAGTTTAAAGTTATAAAAACAAAGGTTACATATGAATTCAAGAAAGACATCCAAACTTTCTGTTTTAATTCGACATACAACCTGAACATTTTATATTTTTATAAAATAGTACGTCTAATGACGATTCCAAAAGGTTAAGAAACTCGAAAAACGGATTAATAACGAAAAAGCTACGCTAATTTCGAGTTATACGTTAATTAAACGGGTTTATAAAATAACTTTTATAAAAATAAGTTATAAAACTTATACAAACAGAAGTTTTGATGTTTTTATTAAATCACACATATTTTTAGGATTCCAAAAAGATAAGAATCGTGATTTTTCAAACAATAACGAAGAAGTTATGAATTTCACGAGTTTATATACTTAAAAATATACAAAAAGATTTTTACTTTCATTTAGTTTTTATTTTTATTTCCTATGACTTTTTGCAAATCGCTCCGGGTTTATATAAACCCGCGTTCTTGCGATAAACATCTCACTAGTCCATTCCGCGAACTTAAACGAAAAATCAAAAAGAGGACTAAACCCGATAAGACATCGAATGTGCCCCTCGAAATCGAATAACCAGTTACTCATGTCAAACAACCGTTCATCGAGGAACTTTTCGTCGTAACGCCTAAAATTAAAATATTAATGAAGAAATTCGAAACACCGCCTGATTTCCACATATAATCGTCATTAATCCTGATGACCAATCCATGTGGTCAAACACTAGGACCGTTGCTCCAACACCTAGTTTCGCTATTATCCAACGCCCTATTTTCGACAATTTTCATATCAAGGGTACCCACATGGAAATGATTCAGGATAACCAATTTGATGGGCGAATCCGATCCGATCCTCACCGACATATTGCTGATTTTCTTGAGATCAGTAGCCTTTTCCAATATGGTGAAAATCAAGAGGAAGCAGTTATGTTGAGTACTTTTCCTTTCTCGTTATCTGGAGAATCTAAGACTTGGTTGAACGAACTTAACGAAGGAACTATTACTTCGTGGAATGAATTGAGAGAAGCTTTAATAAGCCGATACTTTTCTCCTGCAAAGTTTAAACGTCTCCTAAATGATATTCATAACTTTCACCAACTCGGTAACAAAACTCTCGTTGAAGCTTGGATCCGTTTGAAAGAAATGCTTCGCATTTGTTACGGACATGGTCTAACCAAAGGCATGATAATTCAAATATTCTATCGTGGTTTAGAGGATCCAACATAAGGAATTCTTAACGCCGGAGGAATCTTCCTCTATAACACTCCCAACGAAGCTTTTCAAATCCTCGAGGACAAAGTCCTTCTCAAACTCGATTTCTCGGGTAAATTCCAAATCAGCCCCAAAACCGTTGTTGTTGATAACACGCCTTGATCGATTCTTTACGTAGTAAAGAGTTTGTTACCTTGGAAGAATCCAAAATAACAAAGATTGAGACTTTGTATGTATACCAAAGTGTATGCGGAATCTACACTTTGATACTCTAGAGAAGTTTATTAATGGAACAGTAATGACTAAAACACACAATGAACACAAAACACACTGCTTCAATATTATTGAAATAATACGAGTACTCTTGAAGTACTGGGGTTACAAACCTTGAAGCTATTACAAATTTTCTCTCTAAGTGTTTCTATCAATTCAAAAGTATATCTATTCTAAAACTTAGGATCTCCTTTTATAGAAATACAAGGAGCCCTTTACAAAGATATCAGCCTATCATTTAGGTTCAGTTACAATTCAAATATAAACATTCCGAAATAATCTCCATGCATTCTTATCTTCAGTTCAGCAGCTTTGACCATTTAGCAGTACTAACTCCTTCTACTAGCAGTATTAAGTAACATTGGCAGTACTAACTTTGTACTGGCAGTACTAACTCCTTTAGTACTGTTGGCAGTATTAAGTCATATGAAGATTTATTCCTAACAATCCTCCCCTAAACTTGTGATTGTCCTTCAAATCATCAAGTTTCTTCTGAATAAACTCTTCTAGTCTTCTTCCTCTGCTGATGATTCTTTCAAACAAACTCACCAACATTATCGCCTTTTCCTAAGGATTGCACCATGCAAATCAATCAAGGATTAAGGAACCACCAAGCGATAATCCAAAACTTGGAGAGGCAATTTGAGTTTCTCTTCCCTACCGAAACCCTTCCCCCAGCCACAAATATGAAACCGGGACATGAATTTGTCTACAACATACCCTTAATCCGAAACGATAATGATAAGGGTGATGTTAAATTCATTTAGGAGGAAGAAACTGAGACTAATCTGAACCTAATCATGTCTAACTCACTGACTGTATCACCATTTCTTAAGGATTGCACCATGCATATCCTGTACACTCAAGAGAAGGTGTTTGAAAATGATGAAATATCAAATCATGTTGGTGACATAGAATTAATATCATTTGTTGGCATTGAAAATGAAGTGTCGAAAGGAAATATTAAGGACATGGAGAACTGAAAAAGACCAAATGTATCTCCTTTACTTGTGGAGTACATACTAAAAATCCCATACCCTCAAACTTTAAAAAGGGAAATTTCCTATTTGAACCGTATCATCAAAGAATCTTGAATCCCGGGGAAGAGTCTAGCTAATGACTCAATAATAACTTAAGTGTTTCTTGGGAGACAACCCGAGGTTTTAATTGCTTTATGTGCTTTAATTTCTAGTTTTTGAATAAATATGTACACCCTTTAAGAAAGTTGTTTTTCAACTTGGAAAATTTGAAGTGTGGGGGTATTACATGCTCGTTATGTTTAGTATATTATTGTTTGCATTGTGTATGTTTGTTTGTTTTGTTTTAATAATGCAGCAGGTAATGATGAAGAAGGATGCTTAGAGGCGAATTTGATTGATCTCACACACTCGTGATAGCTGTTGCGTAGCAATAATCAAATGGAGTTCGATCGCAATTTCTTTTGCCCAAGAAGTTTAGGTTTTCTCTTACTTCCCTATTTTATACTTTGAAGTTTATTTTTACATTTAGACCAATACAAAACTTAAGTATGGGGGAAGTAAACAGGGAAAACAAGATTGATTTTTAAAATTTTCAAATTTTTGGGGCAATTTAAAATTTATATAGACTTGTTTGCCCTTATAGTTATTTTCACGTCATTAGGTTAATATATTAGAACTTGTCCTTGTAAATAATTATGAATACCGCAGTGAGATCACATTCGTGTGATGATAAGTGTATATGCGTGATAAAGAGGCAACCTTAGGAATAAACTCAAATGGCCTTCCATTTATATCTAATGATATTTAGCTAGCCATATCGGTTAGTTAACCATCCATATGGACCCATTTGTTAGCACTCATTTTTGTGCTAGATACCCTTAGAACATCCGTTGAGCCATCTCATTCGTTTAATAAAATCCAAAAAAAGAAAAAAAAATATTACACCTTAAACCTTAGCCTAACCCTTTGTCAAAGTCTAAATGTTGGGTTGCTAGTTGCTTGGTATGTTGGATAGTTTTTGATGATTAATAGTTATGCCACACTTCGCCATTTGTGTGTGCCATTCCGACAAAGATGGAGATGCGCAACTTCATTGATGTATTTTTGTGATGTATGTTTATGCGAAGTATGGGGGAGTTTGATGTATGTGAAATGAAAATGAAAAAAAGTAAAAAAAAATGTGATGGAAAAAATAGTCAATGTGCTATATGTTTATGAAGATAAAGGAAGATGAAGTGATTGAGATATCGATTAGCCAATGTGCTAAGACGTGATATACTTATGTGGTGATCGATATGTGAAGG